>JAIPMN010039940.1:0-20463 GCA_020650975.1 Apostichopus californicus
TCGTCTGAGTCGTCACTTGAGGCCGACCTTTTTAGAGAGGGTTCCCCCATCTCGTCGTACCAGCTCGTCCCGGTGGCACGTTTCGGCTCTACGATCACCGAGTCTCCGGGTCGCTGTCAGACAGAGCCTCCGGAGACCCGATGACTACCTAGTCCCCGGAGTCGCCGTCGGACAGCGTCTCCGGATCTGGCGATACCAGCGGCGGACTGGGGACGGAGCTGGACGAGTTGATGGGGGAAGCTGGTGGAGACTTTCTCGGTGCGGGCACGGGGTTGGGGTCTGCAACTACGGGGGAGGGTGAACCAGGTGCGGAAGGTGAATCCTCACCCGGTTCCCCCTCCTTGCGTGGAGCTTCCTCCGAGGCAGTAGGTGCGCCAGAACTTGGCGCCTTTGCTTGACCCCCACTCTTTGTCATAAAGACATAAGAGGAGGGACAAGCGCGAAACACATGTCCCTCCTTCCCACAGAGTGAGCACACAACTTCGCTTGGGCAAGCAGAGGTATCATGCCCAAGACGAAGGCAGCGCCCACACTTTTTCTTCGGGCAGCCCTTGGCTTCGTGCCCGGTCTCCCCACACCTGAAACAGGTGCGGGGCTGACCGGAGTAACGCACGTGAGCTTTATGCCCGGCAATAAAAAGGAAGGAGGGAATGTCCTGCTTGAGGTCGATCCGAACCTGTCGGTGCCCGTTCAACACCCCAGGGGCCTGTGCATAGGAGCACATTTTGATAGCCTTGACAGCCCTAAACCGACCTAAAACAGTTGCGACAAGTTCCTGACGCACCTCTAGTCCTACGTGGATGACAGTTACCCATACGGAACGTTCGTATGGAGTAACTGTCAAACCATCAACCCCACTCAGCAACGTGACACCCTTCTGCCGGGTCACGTCACTGGTAAAACGTAGATCATACGCAGTGGCGTAGGAAAGTACTTTTGAGTGGGGGGCTGAAGACTGAAGGCCGGCCTGGGGGAGGGGTCTTTTTTGGGATTTTTTTGGCATTTCCAGGTGGCCTCAGATGCAATTTGGTGCAATATAGCACACTTCAACACCCACTCCATTTTGTAAATAATTTTGCATTTTCACCTGGCCCTTAGATGCAATTTGGTGCTCCAAATGAGATTTTTTTCTCATTTGGAAATGAAAAAGGGGTTTTCTGACTTGCGGAGCGGGGGGGCGGAATGATACTTCCGCCCCACCATATTTTTCACTGGGGGGCTCGCGCCCCCCAGCCCCACCGGTTCCTACGCCCTTGATCATACGTATTACGACCCTGGAGAGCTTGCAAAGCATCAACCTCTCCAGGCACAACCACACCCTTACTCTTTAAAATACTAAAAACTTGCACCGGTGGAACCGCTTGTTCACCGGTGAAGGTTAACTTAACAATTTTTGAATCACGGCGCGATGCCATGATACCGAAGGTGGCTAGGCCACAGAGGAGTAACAAAAACAAACTAAAGACAGGTTGGTTTAACTACAAACGATATACGAATTGACGCACACACGAACACAAGCACAGTGATAATAACAACAGCTGTAATAGATGGAGAGCGAGAGCGAGAGCAAAACACGTCCGCACTCCACGAAAGCCAACTGCCAACTACAGTGGATACAGTAAGATCTATTCTTTGAGAATGGAATCCAAAGACGACACTACCAAGGCTCTGGTCAAACAGCATTTATTTTACCGAAATCAATAGTGCATCCCCGGTTGTAAGTTCATCACACCAGTTTTTGACGTATATATACATTCCACACTCTGTAAGAAGTTGAAAACATTAAAGATAAAGTAAATAGTATTACTCACAACCATTAAACGGTATGCTGGGCATATCTCATGGATCTTTTTGTTCCGATGCTGTGGCATCCATTGGAACCTATGCATACGTGTGCGTGCTTGCTTGTGTGTGTCTATATATATGCGACGCCCTAGCTTGTAGACAGTGTCTTAGGAAGGAAATATGTGATTGATGGAGAGCATGGTTGTGGAGAGCATTTTTAGTGGGGCTTCTTGCATATTCATTATTGCAACCGTTTGTCCGATTCAGTTTATACTTTGTATGGTGATGTAACTACATAGTATATCTGTGTTCTTTGCTTGAAAAATTTGTACCTCATTAATATTCATGAGTGGGGCTTAATGGGAAATTTTTAAAACAGCTTGTAAATATGATTAGGGCAACAAGCAGAAGTTTAATAAATGTCATCTGTAGATGCCCTGTAATGAGTAGATTGTGTTTATTTACCATGATGAATGTTAAGAATTGGTGGGGCTTGATGTAAAATCTGGTTCATACTGGTATGGTGATGATGGTACATAATTGAAGCACAATTTCATGACACCCCAACTTTATGGCATTAATATTGATGAAATTGCCAGAAATAGCTTTTAAACATATGTTCCATTATTTTCATCCTAGGTTTGTCACACTACATACATTCACACATCTCTGACAATGGATATTACAATATTAGTATATAGATAGAGTACATGTTTATGAGATCATAAATTTTTACCTCATTAATATTGATACATGTATTATTTGGATGTCACTAAATAGACTTTCTCAACATGATAACTGATGCCTGGTACCTTCTCTTACATGTTGCCACATGGATGCATAATCCCTCTTCATTTTCGTGTGCACAAGTTCATGTATATTAACATGTATGGCTTATGAATATATTTGGGCTCTTAGTTTTCTGGTTATGAAGAGCAGTTGCATTTGTATGTCAAAAGTGACTCTGTACACTGACCATCTTACAGTCTTTTATAATACCCACCTGTTAAAAAATATGGGTTACTTGTGACTAGAAATACATGCTAGTCTTCATCATTTTTCACTGTACATGTAAGGCTGAAGTGGAAGAATTCCAAGAAGGAATGGACAGTGTTGGTGGATTTTGGCAAATGATCGCTGAAGATCCCCTGCCATTCAAGCAACTACTAAGATATACTGCCAAAGAGCTGACTTTTACCTTTTTAAACAAATTATTCAAAGTCAGTTGGCCAGATGACATTGTAAAGGAAGACCAAGAGGGTGACACTGTGTTCTGTTGGGAGCAATTCCTTCAGAAATGCCAAGGTACGTGTATGCTCCTGCATTGTGGAAGGTTACATGTATAGATGAAGTCAGGGGCAGTGTGTGTGTGACGCATACCTTGTATGCACGATAACTGTATGTTAAATTGGAGAAAATGAAGGGCTTAAACCAAAATCTATAAAGTATAACAGCAACATAATTCAGGCATTCTGAGGAAATTTGCATTCAATTCATTTGTATGGTTCTTGAGACATTCGCAGATAAAAATGATCACGTCGGCTACCCAAATTGAGCTTCAAGCAAGCAGGTGTGATGTCACCTCCTAAAATTAATGAGCACTGTTTTGTTATCTCATCTCCCTACATGTAATGTATATGGTATAGGGAGATGACATATTGTACTTCACCCCACATTAGAAATGTGAGGAAATGTGTGAGCTAAAAACAAATGCCCCGCAAACTCCGGTCAAGTTCAAATTCGGTGGGTAGGTGCAAAACCATGTATACTCTTGCCAGCATGATTCATGATGTGAAAGGTCAAGAAACCTAAAAAATGGTTTAAAGCCATTTTCTGCTTATCAACATGTAGGACAAAAGGTATTAAACCATGGATGTTAAAATATAAAGATAAGACAGATTTAGGGTCAGGGTGAAATTATTATGTATATTTATGAAATGTAAGTGTGAGGACATTCCAGGTCAAACATCACATGAGTTCATTATCATATGATGACACTAACAGAATGAGCATTTACACTCGACAGAAGACACCATTTTAAAAGTTTGGCTCTGGTCACTGTTCAACTGTTGTAATAACCATAACACGAGAAACCATTGTGCATTCGTAATATTTCTTACTGATTCTTTTAATTTGCTATTGAAAGAGTATTTGCTTTTAAATGTAAGTAATTTGAAGAAGAGTATTACGACATTTTTTGGGAGAGATGCACATGTCCCTGATCTGGTTGTCAAAAGCCTGAAGCTGGTGCTACCTTTATTAACACGTTATTGTCCATATCTTTGCATTTCTGTAGCTGGTGAGTGCAGCATGTAGGCTGAAGAAGATGATGAAAGTTTTGTTGTTGGGATGCATCATATCCTAAGATTTTGTACCGGTGCAGACTCCATACTGCCTACTGGGTTTGAAAAACAAATTGACATCAGTTGTTTGACTTCGGTCGAAGGCATGAAGCCATATCCCACATCATGAACGTGTGGCTTGGAATTGCATCTTCCAAGGGGTATTACAGATGCAGAAAAAAATTGCCAGATTCATGACAGAAGCAATTCTATGTTCCCCTGGGTTTGGAAAGCATTAACTTCTGCTGCTATTGTTTCACATTTATTTCTGCTATAATGGGTTTGGCAATACAACTGTATATTTTCTTCATCTGCCCCTCATTTAAACATGCACACAAACAATCTTTATTATAAATTCCCATGCCCTTTATAACAATTTCAAGTTCACAGTAATATTAAATTTTTGGTTCATCTAGTCTGATCTACAATTATGTCATAATCAAGGATTAATGTTGATTGACGAACAATCTCCATATAAGTTTCATCATATTTAATTGTGTGCATGAGATAAAGTCAACACAAAACAATGCCCAACATCCATATTGGGCTATAATGGTACTGTACATTTCTTACATTCCAAACTAGTCACTTGCCATAAAAACATCTTGCCATGTAAAAAAAAGAAAGAAGATATCTGCATCCCTTAATTCTATCAATCTTAACATATTTATGTTGGTTTCCATATATTTCTTATACATTTGATTGTAAGAAGTGTATCAAGAGACAAATATTATATATTTATGTATTTTTTCACGTACAGCCAGCATCATAGTATTGTAAAGTAGCTAGTTGAGTTGGCCATTACCATTTTCTGCTTAAATCTGTAATCCCATAGCAATACAGCTGATTAGCTCATATATTCAAGTCTCAGCCTACACAACTTTCTGTTTTGTTTGTGCATGGGAACGATACTAATTGGTACGTATTGTCTTGCAAGCAAATCAGAACNNNCAAATGAATATATATAAATGAAAATCGTAATGAGTTGGAAAATCAAGAACAGTGAAAAAACTTCCAACCTCCACCGGGATTCGAACCCGGGTCGATCGCTTTATATGCGGACACCCTAACCACTAGGCTATGGGCGCTGATTGTATGTCCAGAGGTTGGAAACCGGTAAGGAAGGTCGTAATTCCACTGTTGGCGTTTGTCACCTGTATCGAACAGTACTATAGTTCTGTTTTGGTGACATATTTTGCCTTACTCCAGAGATCAACCAGCTCGAAATCATTTGTGATTCCTAAAGCCGGATCTCGAAAGAGTTGAACAGAATATATATATATCCTTAAATAGTGGCCAATAATAAATCGAAAAGTGCCAAAAAATATATAAAATGTCTTACTTAGTATCACATGTTGCTATCATGTTGAACAAAAACTGGGTAGAATTGGTTAATTGCTGTTGATTAACAAGCAACTCAATCGGCTGCTTTCATGAAGTTGCCTATGCTTGCCAGATTTATTAGTGTATGTTTATCAGTACATTCAAGGCATTTGTTGTATATGGTAAGTGTATTCCATGGTGTAATAATGCTATTTGCCGACTTGCCTTCTGGTTTTCACATTTATGTAAATCCATAGTACTACTAAAGCAGAGGATAAGAACAAACAACTTCGTTCTATTGTGTTCTGATTTTATCTCATCTCACTACATTCAATACATAGGGAAATGAGATATTGTATTTCATCACATATGAGAAATGTCAGGAAGTGTGTATCTGTGTGAGCCTATCACGTTTAAACTCAATGGTAGGTGTGTGAACATCAAAACTACTGCATGTGTAATTTATGTCAGAGGTCAACTAACCTAAAATTTACTTTTACCCATTTGTTGCATGTCAGTGTTAGGAAGTCAGTCAACCATGATTGACCAATGTAAACTTGCTTGACTGATGGTTTGAAAGGTCAGCTCAACCATTTTGCTGTTGCAGCTGTTTGCTATCATCATGCTATTATTTGCAACTCTATGGATTGCCTCCTTGTAAATACTTTTACCAAAACCTTTTGCATCCAAAATGTAATTTTGTCAGATGGAAACAATGTGCACAAATCAAACTGTGATGTCCGGGCACGGAGCTGAAAGGCCGACTAAAATTAGCTGAAGACGAAAATCCGTAATATAAAAAACACACACTGACGAAAGTCCGTAGTAAAGTAATAAAACAACTTGTATTTACAGAGATATTTACACCGTTCCTCACAAAAAACACGAAAAAGAAGGAAACAAAATAACTGTACAATGATACACTCTAAACGCTATAGAATGCTTGAATATATACTCGAAATAATATAAACGTACTCGTAGGCCGTAAAAGGTGATAATTTGACTCGTAAATACCGTGTTGGCTTGTAGGCTTCCAACACCCGAAACAACAATAACTTTTCTATGGAAGGCCGAATAAGCAACTCTGCCACTACACCGGCCCCTTAATTGTACAAACTAAAGCAGTCTTGACAATTACCCTAAACATTTTCTGGTAGAACAATGAATAATACAAGAAGGATAACAAAGTAAACATTTTTTTAAAAGCAAACTAACACACTTATTTCCAAACATGTAGAAAAAGCATAGTCCAAAAAAAAAAGTTCTGAAACAAAATAACAACTCCAAAATCTTTTGCTTACAAATTACATAATTAACTTTGTGTTTACAAAAGATATAATTAGGTCTTCACGACCTTTACCCAAGGGCGCTTGGCTGACCTTGGTAGCTTACATGCATTATTACATTGAACAAAGGAATGCAAAACTTGGCTCAATACTCAACTGAAAGTAAGTCAAAAATGTCAGGTTAACATAACAATAGTAAGAAATTTCACATGGAGAGGTGAATTTAGATCAGACCTTCACGGTCTTTATCCAAGGGCGCTAGGCTCACCTTGGCACAAACATAGAGCAAGCTTTATTCATCAGCCTCTAATAACAGGCACAGTTTGGCTATTGGCCGTTCTAATTCACTGGAAGCAGTTTTTACCTTTACCCGCCTAACCTCTCCCCTTTGATCTGGCAATACTGAGGTGATACGTCCCTTTAACCAAGAATTTCTCGGGCGTTATCTTGTACTATGAAAACTATGTCTCCAGGCTCAAAGTTCCTCTTTGGTTTCAGCCACTTTTGACGCTGCTGAAGTTGAGGTAGGTATTCCCGGAGCCATCTCTTCCAAAAGAGGTCGGCAAGAAACTGCGCTTGTCTCCAACGTCGTCTCACGTAGACATCTGTCTTGACGAAGACTCCAGGTGGGAGATTAGGTTTGCCTTTCAGAAGAAGTAAGTGGTTTGGTGTCTGGGGTTCCACATCGTTCAGATCGAGGGACACAGTAGTTAAAGGACGACTGTTTATTGTTGCCTCCACCTCACACAAAAAGGTTTGCAAACTCTCATCACTTAATGTTTGTGACCGCAATAGAACATTTAGGATCTGTCTCACAGTTCTGATTTGACGTTCCCAGACTCCACCATAGTGTGAACCAGTTGGTGGGCTGTATTTCCAGTCAACATTGACTTGTAACATTTCACTTCGAATCTTTGAGTCATTCCATTCTTGAATACTCCGTTTCAACTCTCGATCTGTTGCCACCAAATTGGTTCCATTATCAGTCCAAATTTCACCAACTTGTCCTCTCCTAGCGATGAATCTACGGAGTGCATTGATACAGGAATCGGTGTCGAGAGCATGTGCTACCTCCAAGTGTACTGCACGTATTGCAAAACACGTGAAGACCACTCCGTATCTTTTCACTAACGAACGTCCCTGTTTGACATTGAAAGGTCCCAAGACATCCACGCCCACTCTTGTAAAGGGTGGCTCATCAGGAGTAATACGAGAAGTCGGTAAATCAGCCATCTTTTGTTCACCAGCCTTTGCTCGCAAACGCCGACATGTTACACACTGGTTAATACATTTACGTACCAGTGCATGCGCACTCACAACCCAATACTTTCTTCGCAGATGCGACAGTCAGGGCTCTTCCTCCATGGTGTAACTGTGTATGGATTTCTCTCATTATCATCTCGGATACAATAGATTTCTTGGGAAGGATGTACTGATGTTTCTCACATTCAGGCATGGCTGACCGACTGAGTCGTCCTCCCACTCTCAGCACTCCATCTTTGTATCTCGGATCCAGCTTGTAGATAGTTGTCTCGTAAGGAAGCAATTTCATCAGGAAATGCTTGATTCTGAACAAATTTCACAACTGAAACTTCTGCTTCTTCCAAGTCGGAGACAGAGAAATTCATTTTGAATTTCCTTTGTCTTCCATGTCTCATTTTCTCAGCTATTTCAATTGGCTCTTGACCCTTCAAACTTTTACGAAGATCACTCAGCTGCTTTAGTACTGACATCAGTTTCAACATCCATGCAATGTGACACTTGAGCTTGAACCAGCTTCAGTACTTGCTGATCAACTCATTCATGGTGTTCTGGGCTACGTTGGTAGACGTAGAAGCAACCTTTGCCGTCTTTTTAACCTCTGGGTCTTTCAAAGATATATCTCGTTCAAAATTCTGTCTTAAGGGCCACTCGTTCTCATGCAGCCAAAGAAAATCTGGTCCAAGGATCCACCTATGGCATCGAATTAAGTCGTCTGCATACAGACCTCTCGATGCGTCATCAGCTGGGTTTTCTGAAGATTCCACATACGACCATTGACTTGGCTGGGAAGTGTCAGTAATAATGGCAACCCTGTTGGCTACGAAAGTATGGTATATTGCTGAACTATTACTGACGTATCCAATTACTGAGGTACTGTCTGTCCAAAATGTCACACTTTCCAGTTTGATATGCAGGTCTCTCTCCAAGGATTTGAAGAGTCTCACAGACACTGTAGCCGCTGTGAGTTCTAACCGTGGGATGGTGATTTGTTTGAGGAGGGCAACCCTTGCCTTCCCCATCACAAATGCGCAATGAATTTGGTTCTCTTCATTCACGAAACGAACATATGCAGCAACACCATAACCGCTTTCACTAGCTTCACTGAAAAGGTGTAGCTGGGTGTTTCTGACATTGTCATAACCATCTGACTTGAGACATCTGTTGACATTGAAGTCTTTATTGGCAATTCTAACAGCCATCTTTTCCAACATTTCAGATGCTCGTCTGGAATATCGTCATCCCAAGCCAATTTCATTCTGCAAAGGTGTTGGAGAATTCTTTTTGCAACTAACACAAATGGGGCGAGAAATCCTAACGGGTCATAGATCGAAGCAACTATCGATAGGTTCCCCTTTCTAGTGTATGGCCTCTCATTCACTGTCACTCGGAATTGAAACTGATCTGATTCCACACACCATGAGACTCCAAGAGCTCTGCCAATTGGTAGTTTGTCTTTCTCCATATCTAAACTCCTGATCCCTTCTGCTCTTTCACCTATGGGAATGGTATCCAAGACCAATCTACTGTTGCTGACCCATTTGGTCAAACGGAATCCTCCTCTGCCCACTAATTCTCTCAATTGTTTCATCAGAATAATAGCTTCCTCTTCGGTCCCTACTGATTTCAACATGTCATCCACGTAGAAGTTTTCCTTATCGAAGCCATCTCCAAAGTCATCTGCAGTTTTATGCAACGCATAGTTGGCACAACTCGGTGATGACACCGCACCGAACAAGTGCACCATCATTTTGTATTCTCGTAAGAGTTGGTCAGTATTTCCATCTGGCCACCAAACAAAGCGTAGGAGGTCACGATGTTCCCTTTGCACTCGAACCTGGTAGAACATCGCTTCAATGTCTGCCATGAGGGCAATTGGGTCCATTTTAAAGCGAAGAAGGACTCCAACCAATGAATTTGTAAGGTCGGGGCCTTGCAGGAGTTTGTCATTTAATGATACTCCCTTGAATTTGGCTGCACAGTTGAATACCACACGTATTTTCTTCTTCTGAGGATGGTAGACTCAATGGTGAGGAACATACCACACCTTGCCATCATCACGATGTGTCTCTTCATCTGTTATCGGAACTGCATAGCCTTTATCCAGCAGCCCTTGCATGAAACCTTTGTAGTCCTCATAGTACTTTGGATCCTTCTGAAAACGACGTTTCATGTTGGTAGCCCATTGCACTGCCAGGTCTTCATTGTTTGGCATGCAAGAATCTTCTTGTTTAAGAGGTAGGGCTGTGTCATAGTGACCATTCACCAACTTTGCTGACTTATCTAACTGTTGGAGGAATTGGTGATCATCTGTAGATTTTTGAGGTATCTCTTCTGAAATCCTTTCGCTAAAGTCGTAGTTAAACTGGGAAGTTAACATATCATCTATGGTCCGCAAACTGACGTAGTTGACATGAACCTTCATGCCACTTTTTATTGGACCATTCACAGTCCATCCCAGACATGTACGTACAGCATAAGGTCCATATCCCTGGCTGTTAACCACTTCCCATGGTTCTAATGCTTTATGGGCATTTTGTCCAATGAGCAATCCAACTTCCGTTGCCTTTGAGTCTGGTATTGAGACTCTTCTCAAGTAAGGCCATTTTCTCAAATCATCTTCAGTAACAATGTCTTCTTTCTTAACTGGAATCCGTTTTTGGATGTACACTGTTG
Source organism: Apostichopus californicus (assembly GCA_020650975.1). Taxonomy (NCBI): domain Eukaryota; kingdom Metazoa; phylum Echinodermata; class Holothuroidea; order Aspidochirotida; family Stichopodidae; genus Apostichopus; species Apostichopus californicus. Next base: position 10,673 of record JAIPMN010039940.1, read on the forward strand.
GCAATGGCAAGGAATTCAATCCTTGTATGTCACACACTTCTAAATTCACAACAAATCGGCTATCCACCAGTCCATCATTCGGCAGTGTACTTAACAGTATTTTGGTCTTAGGTCCACTGACACACAACTGCCTAGCAAGGTTCTCTGAGATAAAGGTGTCAGAGCTACCAATGTCTAAGAAGGCATAAGTCTCCACATCTGTATTTGTTGACTTAGATTTCACTCGCACTGGCACAACAGGCATGGATGTCTTGTTGACTCCGGCCCCCATGCAGATACTAGTCCCTGGTTGGGTGTTAACACAACTTGTCTTGACTGTAGTGGTTGTTTCTCTGGGTGCTTGATTTGAGCAGTTGGCTGTGGCTTGTTGTTGTGGCTTGTTGTTGTGGCTTGTTGTTGTGGCTGTTGGCTTGTGGGCTTACGTTCTGGCTGCTTACCATAATGAAGTACTGTAGGGTGCATTTTCCGACATACTTTACAAATAAGTCTATCCTGCTTGCAATCTTTACTAATATGATTACCATCAAGACATCTGAAGCACAGTCCTTTAGTACGTAGGAAGATCAACTTTTCTTCATGTGTTTTGGAGCCCAATTCTCTGCAGACTTTCTAGCATGTGGTTATTGCCACAATACAGGCATTTAGTATATTCCATACTCCTTCCTTCATTCTTGGATCTTAATTTCTGCTCCTGTATAGTTGTACTGAAACCTTTAAAGGACTTTCTGTTTTGCCTGAATTTACTACAGTCCTTTGAACTCTCCATACTTATGTCACCGTAAATCGAATCGGTAGCTATCTTCACTTGTTCTCTGACAAACTCAACAAAGTCGTGGAATCCTGCCAACTTATGACTCTTTCCTTTGATTCTGTAGGCTTGCAAGCGCCATCTTTCTCGTAGTCTATAAGGAAGTTTGCTAACCAACTTCATTATACTCTCTGTCTGGTCCATTTTTCTGAGGATCTCACTTTCATTAATAGCGTTACCAAACACAACACAGAATGTAAGGTAATATTTCATAGCCGCTGAGTTTTCTCCTTTAATAGGTTGCATCATTTCTATTTCTTTTCTGTAAGAACTCAAGATTCTAAAGTCATCGCCGTACTCCTCCTCTAGCTCTCGTCTAGCCTGCTCATAACCTCTCTTTGGGTCTTTCCCATGCAACTTCTTACTAGCTCTCTAGGCCTACCTGATGTAAACTGCTGTAAGTAGTATAGCCTATCTTGGTTGTTGTCTGTTAGTGGCTCAATGTTGTGTTCAAAAGCAGCAATAAAAGCTCTGTAATCTTGAACTTTACCATCGAAAATTTGCAACTCACGCCTAGGAAGTGAAACAAGCTTTTGCTGGTCTATCATCATTCTTGAGATCTCTGTTTGGGATCGAATCAAGTTGTGTACACCACTGGAATCAACTTTGTCGTCAGACTTTGTCAGCAGGCTTTCTTCGTCACTTGATTCTGGGTTGTCATATTTCTTGAACACATTTGCCTTTGCCTCTGCTAACTTCATTTCAACTTCTAACTCATAATCCTCCCGTTGTTGTTTGAGCAATCTTTCTTTCTCTTCAATTTCTCTTCTCTTTCTCAACATTTCAACCCTTACTTTTAGTTCCTCCAACTTGGCTTCCTCTTTCATACGCTCTGTCGATGCTACAGTCCTTACTGATGAGGCCTTTGAATTTTTGGAACCCTTACTGGAAACCTGAGAAATACTATCTTGAGGTTTTATGTCGACCTCTCTTCCTTTAATCCATTCAGACATTGCCTTGGAAAACTGTTGAAATTCCTCCGATTTCGGTTGGTAATAAGTGCTGTTCTCCTCTGTGGCCTCTTCCTCATTCAACGTAGCAATGTATGCCTTATGAGCTTCCGAAAAATCAACAAAGTTTCTGTCATACAAAGACAACTTTTCTCTAATTTTCTCATCCTCAACTGACGGTAGAGTAATAAGATTTGATATCTCATTTTTTAATCGAGTCGAGGTACGTAAGAACTTAGCTCTTTCATTTTTGAGAGCCTCCATATCGTTGGTTAAGGTATCGTATCAAAGTAACGAAATAATGTCTCTTATAAGATTCCTTAGTGATGGCCCCCATAGGCTTCCGTAGAGAACGTTCAAGAAGCAGCACTCGCGCACTGCTTTCACTGAAACTGTAGCCCCGTTATACGAGAACTGTAACTAACCTAGATACTGTGCGCACTACATATACAGTAGATAGCTTTGCCTACTTCCGCTATAGCCTATCCACATTTCAATCAGTAGCGAGGGGTCACAAAAAGATTCGTAATCATAACGTATTATTAACATATGAAATAAACAGTCCATCGTAAGGTTTCGTAAACACATAACCAAGGTATTTACCATGTGATGTCCGGGCACGGAGCTGAAAAGCCGACTAAAAATAGCTGAAGTCGAAGACGAAAATCCGTAATATAAAACACACACTGACGAAAGTCCGTAGTAAGGTAATAAAACAACTTGTATTTACAGAGATATTTACACCGTTCCTCACAAAAAACACGAAAAACAAGGAAACAAAATAACTGTACAATGATACACTCTAAACGCTATAGAATGGTTGAAGATATATACGAAATAATATAAACGTACTCGTAGGCCGTAAAAGGTGATAATTTTACTCGTAAATACCGTGTTGGCTTGTAGGCTTCCAACACCCGAAAACATAAAAATAAAACTTTTCTATGGAAGGCCAAATAAGCAACTCTGCCACTACAGGTGGTACGAGATATAACAGTGACCTTTGCATTATGCAACTGCATATTTCCTCATGTGAACTTCACAATGCCGTCGTGCGCGTGGTGCTGCATACAACTAGTGTGTACATGGAAGTACTTAAGTGAGTTACCTACAGTGCTGTAAATGCCTTAGTAGTACAGTAGGTAATTGCGTGCAGCCCACAGTCGTGTCAAACATACTGTACCGCCGTAATTCCTATCAAAACTACAATATCCAAAAGACTGCTATACTTTTCCGTCTTTATTTCTTATTCTTACAAGTACAACCGTTTGGAATAAAAGTCTCCGTCTGACAGTGTTGTTGTTCACAGACATTTCTAGAAGACTTAAAGGAGGTAGGAGTTACTCCATTGACTATAATGTTGGAAAGTAAAAAGGTTGACACTTTAGATTAATATCAACATTCCAAGTCTAAGAAACTCCATCTTCATGTTGGAGTCGAGATGTAGAATGCTTAGATTGGCCCAGCTGTCTTTCTGTAGGTAAGTACAGTACATTTGATGATGATTCAGTTGTATACAACACGAAAGTCTATATTATGATAACTCAACCTAAATATGTGCTTGTGTTTACATTCATTCATCATCTGAAAAGTTTATACATCAGTGCGTATGCTCGTGAGCTGCTCTTTCACAGTACGTCTGGAAGCCACTTCCGCAATAAGCACTCGCAATGTACAGGGAGGATCAGAGCGTGAGCTACGTGTAAATGTGCCCTAATACAGGCAGTTATAGTTTACTGGTAATGCAACCTGCTGATTAGATCAGGAGATCGGATTCGGGTCTAGTGTTAAAGCACCCACCATTTCAAATCAAAGTCACTATATACTGCGATCTTGTGACAACATACCTGACAGGGAAAAGATACTGTTGTTTTGCCTGAAAACATTAGTGCCTATTTATTCCAACTAAATTGCATCTAAGTTATGTGTCAATTTCAAAAGAATTGTATATGAAATGGTAAAGGTTACATTCAATTTGTGGGACACAAAATCTCTACATGAAAATTTTAACGTCATTAGCTTGATAAATGGAAGCAACCAAATGATCGTAACCGGTTATCTCTTACTCAGATTAATTAACAGACGGGTACTAAATTACGGGTGAATATAAGTGTGGTCAAAATAATCCGATGCCACAACCCACTTCCACAGTCATTTAAAGATATGGGCTAGGAGGAGTATGTGCTAATGCTTTGTTCTTTAGTTATAGATGACAGAGCGTATGTCCAAATCTTACTCACTTGGTAGTCTTGGATGGTGTTCTCCATCTGGCCTCTTGGAAGAAGATCTGTAAAAATGTTATGTTAACAAAGCATCACACTTCTTCTTTCTTCTCTTATTATTATTTTTTTGCATTCACAAGTTGCTAAATGTTTTTTATCTTTGATTACTTCCACTATGACATAATCTGTTTGACCTAAGTGTTACAAGTTGCTATGGAAACCACTGATCAGAATCATTGTGGTATCACCATTTCTTTTTACAATAAACCAAGCAAACTGATATATCAGTGTTAATTGGTGCAGGTAAGGTGTTGTTTTCTAAACATTAAATTTGTAATGCTTCCTACATTTTTTTTGTTTCCAAGAAGCTTAACACATGGTTCTTATTATTAAAACTCGAAGTAAGAAGCAAACTTGAAAGTGCTGGTGGTTAACTGACTGATTTGTTCAATGATTTATATCAAAAAACAAATATATCAGACAAATACAAACCAGAATTTAGGTATCAATCTAAACTAGTAATTTGAAAACAGGAAAGACCGAAACCAGCAAATTAAAGTGCAATGATATTGCTGTATAAAACTTAGACAAAAACCTTATTTAGTGCATATAATGAAACCTTGGCATATGAAGTTATCCTCATTACCATGTTATCTCCCGGTTTTGATACATCTGGATCATATTCTGCCAAATACTTTTAATTCTAATGAAGGTATCCTCCAATAGAAATGAACTACACAGAAATGTCACACTAAATGCTGCAAATAATACTCTGAAACATCAAAGTTACGAGATATTAACTCACCTCCTCCGGTATATTATTACTCCGAAAATTACAAGGACAACAAGAAAGATGACCACGACTACCGGAATGATTTTGATAATCACCGATGGCATACCTACAGGGGAAAATGTTAAACATTTTGTTTCCTACATTGACGACATAATATGAATTACCAGGCAGAGTTTCATGATGAAAATCCCCATTCTGAGCTACCTGGTCAAAAGCTATGGACCCTCCAAACCTGGATGATTACTGGACACAGGAATTTCTCAAGAAAAGGGTAATATTTTTATAGCAAATAACTAAGGTGAAACATGAGAGGTCACAACAGTTGTAACACGCTTGGCACAACTGAGTGCTGTGCACCAGTGGTTTCATTATAGAAAGCTTCATTTCATGTACCATCAGTCATTTGCTAAAAATACTTGCAGACTAATGTTGAATTTCAGAAACAGGAGATCTGTCAAGCTTTGACTTTTTTTACCAGCCAATTCCTGTATGCAACACAACAACAGCATACATATGATGATGTCATGCACAAACAAAGATAATAAAATCTCCACTGAGATATTCACAAGGTTAATGGGAACCAATCAGGATGAATACTACCGATCAATAGCTACAAACTTATTTTGAAAAATAGTTGAATCCATTCCTATATGTTACTGATAAAGGCTGTCACAGCCATACAAGATCTGTAGCAAGGAAATTGCTATGGATTTAAGTAGCAGCTTGACTTTTCACGCAAATGCTGTCCCCTATTATACAATATCTTTTTGAACCAAAGTTACACTGGTAGAAAGCTCATGAATCAAACCTTCCAAGTTTGAATACTCATTTTATTAAGATCTGAGAATCTTTAAGGTGGATTCAGTAAGATTTGGAAGGACTTCTCACACAGAGAAACATCCAGGCTGTAAGAAAGCTGACACCATAAATAAAAAATGAGTGTTTCTTCATGTCGGATACTTTCACATCTATGACAGGCGTAACTAAAGTATGAGATGTCCTTACGAGGCAGCATTGTGCAGATATATGGTTTTATGACACAACATGATCTCATGCCTGTGTTTGAAGAAAAAAATACTGTTTCCAAATTATTTGCAAACTATTGCAACAATGACTTTTAGCATGAATTTTACTTGCAAGAAAGATACTGTGAGCAAGGAGAAACTTGTATTACATATTTACCTTGAGGACCGGGTGCAACTACAGGAATTGGATCACTCCACACAACTACAACATCCTGTGAAAGTAATAGTATAAAAATGAGAATCATATCATAAGCACGTATCAAGACCTCTCTTCCAGCCTTAAAACCATTCAGATCTCTTTTATTTTGATCCCTTAATGCAGCCCTTATGTTCTACCATTTTTAATTACTACTGATTAACTATCTCTTTATACAGCCCACCCAATCATTTTAAAGGCCTACCTCTCCAGCTTGACTTCCTGTTCCTATAAATACATCATAACCTTCTCCTTCTCTAAGAGGCGCATTCAGGTACATCCCGTACATCTCCCCATCACCAACAGTAAACATCTGATTTTCATCTCTCTTTTCTACTTCAGCTGCTATGTATTGGTCAGGATTTTCATGGAACGATCTAAATCCATCCACATCTCGCTTCTGTCTGGTCCATGACTTTAACTGAACTCTGATGTAGTATGTTCTATTGTTAGACATAAGAGATATTAGAAGAAAGTATTATACCTGCAAGTGGGAAAAATAACTTAGCATATTTACAAAACTGTTCATTTCTTTCTTCCTGTGAAGAAAATTTCTGTTTGGATTGGTGATATTAAACTTACATCATTCTTGACGATTACATATAAGATCCATTTTTTGGGGGTTTATGTGGTAAGGCATTATTTTCACACTACCCCAACCATTGAACCAAGCATTGTATTCAATGTTTACTTAAAACGGACAGTAAACAGGCATCCAAGCAGACTTCTCAAGCCAGAAAAAGAAAAATTGCCAAAACAGATGCCATTGAGGCTTGGTCATCACTAAAATTGTGACAATTTGAACATCTGAGGTATCACTGACTGCCAATTGGGAAAATTATTGTCTTATAAGAGATTACAAATTTAGAGGAAACATCAATGTGCCAGCCAGCTACATTCATTTTATCCTAAAAAAAGTGACTTACGAAGCATATTTTTGATTGAGAGTGGGCAGAATCAGGGTGGCAGAGGTGCCATCTTGAATGATCTCTGAAGGTACAGTTGGTGGTTCCAAACCTATAGACAATTAGAATAGATACTGTTGAACAGATGTCAGAAGGTAAGATATCATTTAACATTAATAACTGATAATGTAAAAACCAGTATCTGTAATGAATCAATGGATACTATAAGCTCTTTGTTCCTTTGCTGTCTTGGGGTAGTTATTTGTACTCCCCATTAACATCTCCGTCATGTAATGCGGACCATATCCCCTTGCAGATAAACAGCTAGAATTGATCATTAAATACATGGCTGGGGACCATAAAGATTACCTCTGAACAAGTTTGTCCTCTCTGTTATACTGACAACTTCATTTTGCCCAGCAGATGTTTGTGCATTGAGCTCAATCTCATAAAGAGTAGAAGGCTCCAGGTCTGTGAGTTGATGAACATTATTTGCTCCATTATTTGCAATTTCTACTTGAGGACCAAATCCAGGGACACCAAATTGCTGATCATACAACTTCTCAATTGGTCTGTACTGCAGCTGGAGATAAAGACGAAAAAATCACAATGATCATCGTCATTTCCCATTTTAAAATCTGGATAACTAACCGCTACCTCATTAAAAATTACATCTAGATCCTATCTTACACTCTGAAATATTGAGTAATTTTTGTAATTTTTAATAAAATTAACACTATTGTTCCTTTCTGGTTCGAAAATAGACAAGCTACCTAGAATCTCCAGAAAGAATCACTTTGAGAAGTATGAGAAAAATAATATATTCTGAAAAAAATATTGTATTAACTGAAATTGCATTTGTTTTATGCACAGTACATGTTAAAGGCATATTTACATTCTTATAGGAAAGCCAGTGCAGTCATATTCAAGTAGTGGTTTAACATTGTATAGGTGTAAGATTTCATAAATAATTATGTAAAATGTTGATATTTAAGTATTGCTTGAAATCTTTTAATTACAGACATGCATAAGGATGGTGGGAGGTCATGGAGGACTTTTACCTGAAATGTTGGGTTTTCTGACCTAATGCCAGATGTTCGGCCACCCAAGTACTATTGTATCCAACATCAACACTTTCTAACTTAGGCTTGACATAAGCTGCTACATGATGCCTATTGGAAAATAATATTGACTTTGAACATCATCTGCCAAAAGTATTTAAGACGTCACAGATTTATTAACATGAAGACTCTCCTTACAAATTTTGTCCAAACCAATTTTTAATGAACATGTACTTGGCAGCACTGTTCTAGCAGGTGTTTAACTCCACTGCGACTCCGATCTGCGTACGGTAGTTACAGGCTTCGTTGGGTGAAATGTCTTTACCAAAATTGAAAAAAAAATTATGAAGCATGGATTTAAGTCTCATGTATCAGCTCTAAATGTCTCTTGTGTCACCAACTGATGGATTGAAAATAGTCAAAACTTCAAATATTTTTTATGAAGCCAGTTTTTGAAAAGTCAGTGTTTTTAGCGAAGACCGAGACCTCCATGACTGAATTACATCATAAATGAATCCAGTAAAATTATATAACTGAATATCATATGACATCCTCTGGTGTCCATTGCCTGGTATGATGTAATAATTGCAGATAAAAACATGCTCTCTTGAGAATACAGTAAATAATGGTGATAAGATGTTGCTTGAAAACAAATGAGGCTTTGAAAAGTTATCTAAACACATTTACGTGATATTCCTCAAACCATAATTACCACCTATAATTCTCAGGCTGTGTAACTGAATGTAAACTGACACTACCAGCCATTGTTACGTCAATAATATTGGACACTCAGTCAGTCTTCATGTGCGTTACACTGATCAAGATAGCAAGATTAAGATGTGTCAGCTGCAGTATATCAGTATTAACATGTTGCGCTTGCCAAACTGCCAGTTTGTGACACTCCTGCAGCATGCAGGGATTCATGAATACAAAAATAAGAAACTGTTTCCTGCTACAACTGACCATACAGTTTTATTAAGGTACGTGTGACCTATTCGAGCACTGGTCATTACCAGAAAATGTTCATTTATAGGTTTGCCTTCATCAGTGCATGTGCGACTATAAACGATTTGATAAAAATCAAATATTGGTCATTGCAGTCGAGTTGCTTTGAGTTTTTTTTAACTCTCCTTAATAGTCATAGAACAATGCTTGTGCAGTATATCAGTATTTTTCATCCTCTTCATGAAAAGTGTATTAGAGAAATAGTTGATATCTAAAAAGATAATCATTTTGGTCCACTTTTGTATACCTGCCTATTTTGAAATAAGAAGAATCATCATGCGGATTCAATGTTCGTTCGTTCATTAGTTTATGAAGGCAACTTAGAACCCAAGCATAAACTGTTAGGCACATATGAACATTAGAGCTATAGGGAAATTATGTTTCCTTAATTTCGTGTGGGACATCCACATTAAGAAGTTCAGTAATGAGCAGAACACTGAGGGGGGAAGGCGTAGTGCCTTAGTGCCACCAAATAAAGTTCTGTATCTATCGTGTTCATGTTTTAGAGATAAATTGAATAAGTGCAACATTTAAATCACCTTTAGAGCTAAAAGTTATTCACATAACAATTAAAAAAAAAATTAAATGTGTGAATAAATTTTGGACAACAAGTATAACAACAGCAGCCTTTGTTCCTTTGTGATGCATGTTTGAACTTATAACAAGTCACAGTCTTGCATATGTAACAACATTGAAGCATCGTAAGCCTATCCTAAACGAATGCCAATTTTGTAGCTGTTTGAGTCTGTTGGTATTAGTAATACATACACACACACATATATAGATATATATAGATATATATGTATATATATAGATATATTTATAT
>JAIPMN010039941.1:0-13031 GCA_020650975.1 Apostichopus californicus
CATAGTGAGAAGAAGAGCCATATTGATTTTGGTGCTCATCTCAAGAATATTAGTGAGGTCACAGGGTCAAATGTAGACATTTTCAGAATTGAGTCATACTTTGTGTGAAGGTGTTGGTAGATAGCGGGTACATGATAATGTATGTTCAATGTGATATTATGCACATTTATTAGGGGGCAGGGCTTCAGTTGCTTTTTGCTAAAAAATAGCTTGTTAATGAAAGAATCTTGCTGATCAATTTAATCAGCAATGACGAAAGCTTGGGATTATAATCTCAATTGGCAAGGAATCACAATAAGCCCACTGGCTTTCTGGTTATGTGTGCAAAGCGCAAGTGACCAGTGGTTCTTTCAGTACAACTAACAACATAGTCAATACTATTAACAATTGGTATTAATGTAACACACGTACCTCACAGCCTACCACCGAACATAACAATTCTAACTATAACGTTAGGCTAACACTAAACAATATCCGTGGACGACGAACTGACGTGTTAGAAATGTTCGCCGCTCTGTTTGAAACTTGCAAAAATAATCATAAGTTGCACTGACAATTCAATAAAAAAGCTCTTTTTCTAAAATGGTAATATTTAAAACGGTAGTGTAAACCGCTGAGGAGGGAAACATATCATATACCCACCGCAACAGTTGACAAAGCGTGACAAAATCAGTGACAAACATACCCGGTTGTTGATATAGCTGAATAACTACTATAACTTTAGGTGGGACTTTGTAGTTTTCACAGTATGGGATATTACTATTTATAATTCATGCATAGGTACACAAAAGTTCGTCAAATTTACAGAATGCTATATCTCCATTTTTGATTAACTGGTAAACTGAGATTTTTAATAAGCAAACATTGAAATTACTGATTACAGTTAATACTATGTTAGAATAAATCATTTAACGCTACAAAATTTTTACAGATATTTTTTTTCTCTGAATTTAGAGCTTTACATCATTACCGTCCCCTGTATGTATATACGCCTACTTACCATTACGATCATCGCTTTGCAGGTTTATATAATCCAGAGTAGAATTTAAGTCTAGAGTCCTTTTATCCTTAAATAACGAATGGAAATCACGAAAGGAAAGCATATAGAAACGAAAATAAAGAACATCCAATTGACTACAGTAGATGGTGTCGTAAATATCATGTGATGTTTAATATGCAAACCTGGACGCTAAATAGCTATCGGTAGGCCTATGAGTCAGTCTATAGTTGTAACTGGTTCACCAAAGTTCGTGGCTAATAGTTTACACAGTAACACAAATTTATTTGATAATACAATTCATATCTGATAGATATGCCTTGTTGTGTTTACTTTGTCATATCAGCCGTTCAAAAGTACTCTCTGTGTTTTCTATTAACTATATGTGGATCTATTAAGATTGGAATCGATGAATGTTATTCTATGCACGTAATATGCCTGTATATCATGGAATGATACAAGATGTACACAGGAATGATATGAGTTGTGGGTGAGAATAGAGGCGATGGTTCAATAATATCTTGACAAGAAAAGGCTAGATTCTCTTACGAGAATCTTATAATGTGCAGAAAAAGAAGAAACAGGAAAAGGAAAAGAACGAAGAAATGATAAACAATTAAAAAGAGCAAAAAAATGTGGGACTAAATCGGGACTCGAACCAGTGAAATCAATATTGCAAAGGATTATGGGTCGAGTTCAGTTCCATCCTCCGGAACTGTTTGCTCATTTTGATTTTGAAGTGAACACAATTTTGATTGAACGGAAGAACGCCAAAAGTTATAAGTCACTTAATGTTTCCAATTCTTTCAGTACAATGAGAATGGACTAACTATAGACAATATGATGTGATAAAAAGGGAAATGATTTGAGGGTAGCAGTGGAATACAAGTGAAAATGGACATGGTTGACTATTATTCGCCTTGTCTAGTATGTTAAGAGGCAATATACTGATCACATTTTATATTAATTTCAGTAAAATATATAACAAATAGATCAGAAGTCTCTAAATTTAATTGGCGTAATGTGTAGTCAATCGGCACAGGCAGTGAGAAATTAAGGATTGGGAAACGGCTCCCCAGAAGAAAACATTCACATAAAAGTGGCATTTGGACGCATATTTATGCTAATATAAATGAGGTTTATATATAGTTCTACGTGCAAGGCTGTGCTAATTACTTCTTATGTAAACCCACTCATCACCCAATCTCACGGATGCGTGCCTGGGTTCAGGTACCAATTTGTGGTTTAGTTTCTTTACGTTCAAATAACCGTGCCAAAGGTGAATGTTCGATAAATCTCTCAAGTAGATATTATCAACGACTATATCTACTCTGCCTGTCGCTAATTGGATGACCTCTGTCAGCTGACTTCTTAATTACCTACTCACCATATCTTCTCTTTTAATATTAACCATTGAAGATATAATTTGATTTCAGTAACGAGCTTTGTAAACTTTGTTCTGCCATTTACTTATCAACAACACTAACCAGGGTTGTCACGAGTGTACCTACATAAAGTTACTGTTGGAGGTGATTTTACCTGCGACATCTTGATTTAAATAAATGAAGGGCAGCGTGCAACGATTGTTAATGGAATAAGATGGAACATCACAAAGGGCCGCGTCAAGCCTTCAGTGTGTGCTTAGTATCAAAATACACTGCAAGTTGCTTTAAGAGCACAGTAGACTGACCAGGACCGGTGGTTCTAACCGAGACGACCACCAAGGAACAAACCCCAAACATGCAAAAACAAAAGTAAAACACAGTTTTATATCTATCGTTCGTGTTTTTATGTTGAAGACGGTGAAACGATGCCTCAAAGAATTCGAGTCTAACGTCATGTATAGTTTATCGTCGAGAAAATATCATTTCTCTGGACTCTCCAGTGTATAAGAAATTGATAATATAGACAGGGCACTCTGTAATGTTACACCATGTTACAGAAGTCACTCAATCAGTTTGATAACACAAATCTAGCTTTGTATGTAAAAACAATAAAACAATTCATGTTGAACTCTTGATCATACACTGTAGCCTAAGATTAATTAGAATGCTGATGCTTAAATCTTTATCAACGTTTATTTTAACATCAGCCTTCTAATGGTAAAGTTACTAATCCAAAACTATATAGTTACTGAAAGGCTCTCTATTGATTATGACGTCAATTCCTTTGAATGATAGTATCCATGATTATCTTTCAAAGCGATGATCTGTTGAATATATAGATACAGTATGCATGGATGAAGCTAACTTAACAAAATTATCATAAATCAATGTATAATTATATAAGTAAACAGAACTAGTCACTTTACTAACAGGTCTCTGGCTCGACAAAGATTACATCAAGGTGAACCTCTCCTTATCTCTTATTTACTAATTATTGTTTACATAAAACATCGACCTTTGAAGTAATATAATATTAATCCACTCTGAAAATTTAACTTTCTGTTTTGTTATCAATATTCACGATATCCTTTTAGAATGTCACATACAGCTCATCATTTTAGATGGCGGGCTCCACAGTTAATATAAATTGAAATGGTCTTGAAGTAGCCATGTTCATATAGTAAGCTGTTGTCATACATTTAACATAGCCTGTGTTATTAATGACGTGTTTAGTATATCAGTACATAGCCTGTGTTATTAATGACGTGTTCAATATATCAGTACATAGCCTGTGTTATTAATGACGTGTTTAATATATCAGTACATAGCTTGTGTTATTAATGACGTGTTTAGTATATCAGTACATAGCCTGTGTTATTAATGGCGTGTTTAGTATATCAGTACATAGCCTGTGTTATTAATGACGTGTTTAATATATCAGTACATAGCCTGTGTTATTAATGGCGTGTTTAGTATATCAGTGCATAGCCTGTGTTATTAATGACGTGTTTAGTATATCAGTACATATTCTGTGTTATTACTACTCTCAACTGGCTTGAAAGCTATATTTCGAACAGATATCAGTATACCTTGTATGAAAACTCTACATCCGATCTTGCTAAAATTCGTTGCGGCGTTCCACATGGTTCAGTCTTAAGTACTTTGTTATTTATTCTATATATTAACGATATTTGTCATGTCTCCAAACTAGCCAAAATCATTCTCTTTGCTGATGACACCATTTTTTTCTTCGAGAGCGACGACAGAATCACATTATCTTCCAACGTGTGTTCCAATTGAATTAAATACATTTTGTAATTGGTTTTCAGCCAATAAATTATCACTAAATGTACAAAAAAGAAATTACATTGTCTTTAATACTCGTAAAATACTTATTTGGAATAAAGATATATGTATGGACGGGAAAATAATTAAGCAAGTTTCTACTACTAAGTTTTTAGGTGTAAATATTTATTGTTAACTTAGCTGGCGCAACCATATTTCAACTATATGCAGTATAATTGCACGGATTATTGACAAAGTTGAAATATTATCTATCGGAAACAAACTCAGATCACTATACCAGACCCTGATTGTCCCGCATCTCACTTATTGTTCCATTATTTGGTCTGGTACATACAACACCAACCTTAACAATCTTATAATATTCCAAAAGGCCGCCATTCGCCAAATAACACACTCATCCCCACGTGAGCACACCAGCCCCCTATTTAAGAAACTCAACTTACTAAAATTGCACGATCTCATTAAAGTGAAGCTTGCATTATTTGCCTACAAGACCTGGAATGGATTACTACCAGCTGCCTTTGACTATTTTTTAACCTGTAACAGAGTTGCACATAATCACAACACGAGGCATGCTAATCATGCCCACTATAATCTCTACAATACCAACATTGGAACTTTAAGCCTACAAAACCGTGCAACAAACACATGTAATCTTCTAACGAAAGATTTAAAGAGTAAAACGTTAGTCACATCCTTTAAGAAGTGGTTTTGTAAGGAAATAATAGCTAGTTACTGACTACTACCAAAGTATACCTGTATATATTTACTATATATATATATTGAACATTTAATTTGTATTTATATTTATATTTATGTATATGTATTTATACATATATATATATTTTTTCTTCTTACCTTTTCTTTCTTATAGGAGTCTTCCACATAGTTTAGCTTTTAAGCTTAATGGAAGACTTCCCTCCACTTTTTACTTTTGTGGCAAAACAAACAAATAAATGAATTAATTAATTAATGACGTGCTCAGTATGTCAGAATATAGTCTATGTTATTAATGACGTATTAAGTATATCAGTACATAGCCTGTGTTATTAATGACGTGTTTAATATATCAGTACATAGCCTGTGTTATTAATGACGTGTTTATTATACTAGTACATAGCTTCACACCATTTTTGCCTCCTGTACGTTACTTACCAGTACGATCATCACTTTGTAGGTTTATCATCCAGAGTAGAATTTGAGTCTAGAATCCTATAATCCTCTAAAAAACTGACGAAAATCACGAAAAAACCCAACACGGACACGGTAAAGAAGAATATGCAATTGACAAGATGGCGTCGTGTAGGGCATGTGTCGTTCTGATGCACGAACCTGGACGCTAAATAGACATCTGTTAGAATCAGTCTATAGTTGTAACTGGTTCTAAAGTTTATGGTTAATAAATGACATAATCAAACACTTTATTTGATAATACAATTCATATCTGATATTTCTGCCTTGTTGTGTTTATTTTGTCATGTCAGTCATACTATTATTATTTTTCTTCTGAATTTAGAGCTTTACACCATTACCGTCCCCTGTATGTATAAACGCCTACTTACCATTACGATCATCGCTTTGTAGTTTTATTATCCAGAGTAGAATTTATGTCTAGAGTCCTTTTATCCTTAAATAACAAATGAAAATCACGAAAGGAAAGCATAACAAAACGGGAATAAAGAAATCCAATTGACTACAGTAGATGGTGCCG
Source organism: Apostichopus californicus (assembly GCA_020650975.1). Lineage (NCBI taxonomy): Eukaryota > Metazoa > Echinodermata > Holothuroidea > Aspidochirotida > Stichopodidae > Apostichopus > Apostichopus californicus. The sequence goes on from JAIPMN010039941.1 coordinate 5,900, forward strand.
TGCATATCATGTGATGTCTAATATGCAACCCTGGACGCTACATAGCTATCGGTAGGCATATGAGTAAGTCTATAGTTGTAACTGGTTCACCAAAGTTCGTGGTTTATAGTTTATACAGTCAAACAACTTTATTTGAGTATACAATTCATATATGATATTCAAGCCTTGTTGTGTTTATTTTGTCATATCAGCCGTTTACTATTAACAATATTTGGATCCCTTAAGATTGACATTGTTTCGATGAATGTTATTCTATGCACGTACTATGCCTGTATATCAATGGAATGATGAAAGATGTACACATGAATGATATGAGTTGTGAGTGAGACTAGAGGCGATGGTTAAACAATAATTTAAACAACCAAAGGCCAGATTCTCTTATGAGAATCCTGTAATGTGAAGAGGAAGAAGAAAAAGAACGAAGAAGAAGAAAAACAAGAAAAAAAAACGAAGAAATGATAAACAATGGACAAGAGCAAAGAAATTTGGGACTAATTCGGGACTCCAACCAGTGACATCAATATTGCAAAGGATTATGGGTCGAGTTCAGTTCCATCCTCCGAAACTGTTTGCTCATTTTGATTTTGAAGTGAACACAATTTTGATTGAACGGAAGAACGCCAAAAGTTAAAAGTCACTTAGTGTTTTCCAATGAACCCCGAACCGTTCAGTACAATGAGAATGGACTAATTATAGACAACATGATGTGATAAAGGGGGAAATGATTTGAGGGTAGCAGTGGAATGCAAGTGAAATGGACATGGTTGACTATTATTCTACTACTGTAGTATGTTAAGACGCAATATACTGATCACCTTTTATAGTAATTTCAATGAAATATGTAAAGAATAGATCAGAAGTCTCTACATTTATCTGGCGTAATGATTAATCAATCGGCCCAGGCAGTAAGGAATTCAGGATTGGAAAAGGCTCCTCAGAAGAAAACATTCACATAAATGTGGCATTTTGACGCATATTTATGCTAATATAAATTAATTTTACGTGTTCTACGTGCAAGGCTGTGCTAATAACTTCTTATGTAAAAAAACTCATCAGCCAATCTCCCGGATCCGTGCCTGGGCCCAGGTACCAATTTGTGGTTTAGTTTCCTTTCGTTCAAATAACCGTGCATGCCAAAGGTGAATGTTCAACCAATCTCTCCAGTAGATATCATCTACGACTATATATACTCTGCTTTTCGCTGATTGGCTGAACTCTGTCAGCTGACTACTTAATTACCTACTCACCATATCTTCTCTTTAAATATTAACCATTGAAGATATAATTTGATTTCAGTAACGAGCTTTGTGAACTTTGTTCTGCCATTTACTTATCAACAACACTAACCAGGGTTGTCACGAGTGCACTTACCTGAAGCTACTGTTGGAGGTGATTTTACCTGCGACATTTTGATCATTAAAATAAATGAAGGGCAGTGTGCAACGATTGTTAATGGAATAAGATGGAACATCACAAAGAGCCACGTCAGTCCTTCAGTGTGTGCTTAGTATCAAAATACACTGCAAGTTGCTTTGAGGGAAATTGAGGGCACAGTAGACTGACAAGGACCGGTGGTTCTAACCGAGACGACCTCCAAGGAACAAACCCCAAACATGCAAAAACAGAAGTAAAACACAGTTTTATATCTATCGTTCGTGTTTTTATGTTAAAGACGGTGAAACGATGTCTCACAGAATTCGAGTCTAACGTCATGTATAGTTTATCATCGAGAAAATATCATTTCTCTGGACTCTCCAGTGTATAAGAAATTGGTAATATAGAGAGGGCTCTTTGTAATGTTACACCATGTTACAGTAGTCACTCAATCAGTTTGATAACACAAATCTAGCTTTTTATTTGAAAACAATAAAAAAAATCATGTTGAACTCTTGATCATACACTGTAAGAGTTATTAGAATGCTGATGCTTAAATCTTTATCAACGTTTATTTTAACATCAGCCTTCTAATGGTAAAGTTACTAATCCAAAACTATGTAGTTACCAAAAGGCGCTCTATTGATTATGACGTCACAACCACTTTCGTGACTGGTTGGGTTAAACTTGGGTCTTCACTCTGTTTTTCCTTTGAATGATATTATCCATGATTATCTTCAAAGCGATGATCTGTTGAATATATACATATAGTATGCATGGATGAAGCTAACTTAACAAAATTATCATAAATCAATGTATAATTCTATAAGTAAACAGAACCAGCCACTTTACTAACAGGTCTCTGGCTCGACAAAGATTACATCAAAGTGAATCTCTCCTTATCTCTTATTTACTAATTATTGTTTACATAAAGCATCGACCTTTGAAGTAATATAATATTAATCCACTCTGAAAATTTAACTTTCTGTTTTGTTATCAATATTCACGATATCCTTTTAGAATGTCACCTACAGCTCATCATTTTAGATGGTGGGCTCCACAGTTAATATGAGGCCCTCTCTTAATTGTTGCTACAATAGTTATTCATTTGCATTTAAAGAAGCTGTTTGGGTTGATTGTTATCATTTTATCGATGCTAATCGATAGTTGCATCAGAACAAAATGTAGCTTATTAGTTTGACTATAGCCAAGGTTCATTTCAAAACGTGAGGTTTTCGATTCTCAACATTTTTCCATTTGGTCTTCAATGTGTCCAATACAGCAATACAAAGCGTGCACGTGACGGAGTGTTAGCGTTGAGGATCGAATCGAATTTTCTAACCCCCCCCCCCCTCGGTAACCTTCATGTGATGACATTAATGAGTAAGATGACCCAATGTTATCACTTGGGTTTAATATTAGCCATATTTGTAAAATTACAAGCCTCAGTTAAATTGCTGCTTTAAGCGGTGTACGCCTGCATTTTGTCAGAGGAAAATAGTTTTACGGTTCCTTTATAAGCCTTTTAACTTGAATCTCAAATGATTATATTTTCCAATAATTGCAGAAATATTATATGTACGATGCATCGTTTTGGTGACCTTGATAAAGCAAAATTCATCAGTCACGTGATAACTTACATTCAAAGACAATAATTCCTAAAGAACAGTTCACTTCAGAAACTGAATCTGTTTATATTCTTCCGGATTATCTGGAAGTTTGTAGAGTTTACAAATACTGTAATGTTTCACCGTGGTTTCACTGAGCTTATAGAACCATATTCCTACCGGGTAAGCCTATTCTAACGTTTTAAATGTTCTCTTTACTTCCCATATATAGGCCTAACTTATACCATGTCCATGAACTTTCCACTAGATTTATCTTAGTAAAACGTATTCAATGGTCCATATACTTTCCACATAATTCATACCATGTTCCATACGGAGAGAAAGTATGACAACTGCATGTCTCTCATTCATACAGTTGTAATTTGAAAATAAGCCTATACCTTGAGGATCTTTTAAATTATTTCTATCCCAATTCATACATTTAAGTTAGAACTTAGCCTAACGGTGCAATGCCTGCTATGAAAGTATTACAATTCTAAATGTCTGTTTCGACAGGACTCACTGTAAGTATATTTATGATCGGTCTGACAGCAATAAAGTGAAAGGATAGCTCATGTATGGTTGCAAGAGATATATTGTAGCTGCATGAATGAACTTTCTATTAACCACGATTTACATAATAATGCCTTGACAACATGAGCTTAAAATGATTCCTTTCAAATTAATGAAATATTAAAATCAACATTGAAATATGATCATGCAGACATGGATTATAATTCTAATAAATTAAGATACCCTTGAATGTTCATATTGTTGTCTTACACTTAACATAGAATATCTCTTTAATGATGTGTTTAGTGTATCAGTATAAACACGGTAAAAGAATCTCTGTAATTTTACAAGAAAAAGTACTGGCAACAAGTTTCACACAATAGTTGATGTTATTTGTGGTCAGTCTGTAAAATTACTTATTGAATATAATTTTACAGACTTACCAACAATTATTTAAGATGTGTTTGAAACTTGTTGCCAGTACCTTTTACTGTATAATTACATATTCTTTACTAAAAGTGAAATGTTCCGTTATTTACGAGAAATACTCATGGAAAACAATCATGCAACAGGCTTTTGAAAGATTTATCAAATGACAATTTATTCAAACAAAATTAGTTTAAGGCCGACTTAGACTAAGAGGGCCAAACAACAGTCTTGAGTAACTAACAAACTGTGAGTTTCAAGATGCACTTCAAAACTGGATTTGTTATTCACTTTATATGAACAATGCCATTTAAGTAAGATACATTTGTGGAAATTGATGCTGGATCCAGGTATATTTAGATCGGTGGTGTAGACTGAAGGTCGGCCTAAAAATTCAACTTTTGTCTAACCTAAGTTATAACTATGCTTTGCCCACTTACATTTGGCGTATTAAAACCGAAGTAGACATCAAAAAGTAAAAAGTGGGCCTTCCATTATATACCGCTGGCAACATGACAGGTATCGCACCAAATTAGAGAAGTGCACGTCCGCCTGAGAGATTAACCAGATGAAAAATAGCCCTAAAAGGACCTAGTGTATTGATTTCTTTGGCATTTTCTGAGTCATCACCAATCATTTTGATGCTTGGTTGCTGAAGAGGATGAAATAAACTAAGTCTGATGGTCTTAAAAATCTGGAGGATTGAAGCTGACTTAAGACTTGGTATGTTAGAAAATTTCGGTGAAACAAGAAGATTCTGCGGCGTCAGCTAGCAAATGGGTTGGGGAGCACTATGATCATCTTTGAGCTCTTCTAGCTTACAATCTAAACAGTCATGGTGACAAAGGTGAATGTGTTGTGATAGCCCAAGCCATCAGCTATGATATGGTTGGTAGGATATGTATTGCCAGTTGAAAGCTTATATCTATGCCGATAGAGTTTAGTGTGTAAGTCAATTAGAGCAATGAATTGTGGTGTGATACCAATAAACACTATAGAGTATGCATGTTACTGTGGTGAGTTACATCCAGTTCGACGTCAATTGACATTACACTAAATATGTTTTCATGTGAGAAAAGTGCAAGTGACCATTGGTTCTTTCAGTACAACTAACAACATAGTCAATAATATTAACAATTGGTATTAACGTTACACACGTACCTTACAGCCTACCACCGAACATAACAAGTCTAACTATAACATTAGGCTAACACTAAACAATATCCGTGGACGACGAAATGACGTGTTAGAAATGTTCTCCGCTCTGTTTAAAACTTGCAAAAGTAATCATAAGTTGCACTGGAAATTCAATTAAAAGCTCTTTTTCTAAAATGGTAATATTTAAAACGGTAATTTAAACCGCTGAGGAAGGAAACATATCATATACCCACCGCAACAGTTGACAAAGCGTGACAAAATCAGTGACAAACATACCCGGATGTTGATATAGCTGAATAACTACTATAAACTTGCATGGAACTTTGTAGTTTTCACAGTATGAGATATTACTACTTATAAATCAATGCACAGTTACACAAAAGTTCGTCAAATTTACAGAATGCTATATCTCCATTTTGGATAAAATGGTAAACTGAGATTTTTAATAAGCAAACATTGAAATTACTGATTACAGTTAATACTATGTTAGAATAAATCATTTCACGCTACGAACATTTACAGATATTTTTTTCTACTAAATTTAGACCTTTACGTCACTACCGACCCTGTATGTATATACGCCTACTTACCATTACGATCATCGCTTTGTAGGTTTATTATCCAGAGTAGAATTTAAGTCTTTAGTCTTTTTATCCTTAAATAACAAATGTAAATCACATAAAGAAAGCATATAGAAACGGGAATAAAGAACATCCAATTGACTACAGTAGATGGTGTCATATCATGTGATGTCTAATATGCAACCCTGGACGCTAAAGAGCTATCGGTAGGCATAGGAGTCAGTCTATAGTTGTAACTGGTTCACCAAAGTTCGTTGTTAATAGTTTACACAGTAAAACAACTTGATTTGATAGTACAATTCATATCTGATATTTATGCCTTAATGTGTTTATTTTGTCATATCAGACGTTCAAAAGTACTTGCTACTTTTAATATTAACTATATGTGGATCTATTAAGATTGAAATTGTTTCGATGACTGGTATTCTATGCACGTACTATGTCTGTATATCAGGGGAATGATGAAAGATGTGCACAGGAATGATATGAGTTATGGGTGAGACTATAGAGGCGATGGTTAAATAATATCTTGACAACAAAAGGCCAGATTCTCTTACGAGCATCCTTTAATGTGAAGAAATAGAAGAAGATGAAATGGAAAAGAACAAAGAAATGATAAACGATTAAAACGAGAAACGAGAAAGAAATTTCGGACTAAATCGGGACTCGAATCAGTGACATCAATATTGCAAAGGATTATGGGTCGAGTTCAGTTCCATCCTCCGAAACTGTTTGCTCATTTTGATTTTGAAGTGAACACAATTTTGATTGAACGGAAGAACGCCAAAAGTTAAAAGTCACTTAGTGTTTTCCAATGAACCCCGAACCGTTCAGTACAATGAGAATGGACTAACTATAGACAACATGATGTGATAAAGAGGGAAATGATTTGAGGGTAGCAGTGTAATGCAAGTGAAATGGACATGGTTGACTATTATTCGACTACTCTAGTATGTTAAGACGCAATATACTGATCACCTTTTATAGTAATTTCAATGAAATATGTAAAGAATAGATCAGAAGTCTCTAAATTTATCTGGCGTAATGATTAATCAATCGGCCCAGGCAGTAAGGAATTCAGGATTGGAAAAGGCTCCCCAGAAGAAAACATTTACATAAATGTGGCATTCTGACGCATATTTATGCTAATATAAATGAATTTTACGTATTCTACGTGCAAGGCTGTGCTAATTACTTCTTATGTAAACCTGCACTCATCAGCCAATCTCCCGGATCCGTGCCTGGGTCCAGGTACTAGATTGTGGTTTAGTTTCATATCGTTCAATTAACCGTGCCAAAGGTGAATATTCGATCAATCTCTCAAGTAGATAACATCAACGACTATATATACTATGCTTGTCGCTGATTGGCTAATCTCTGTCAGCTGACTACCTAATTACCTACTCACCATATCTTCTCTTTTAATAGTAACCAATTAAGATATAATTTGACTGCAGTAACGAGCTTTGTGAA
>JAIPMN010039942.1:4651-20232 GCA_020650975.1 Apostichopus californicus
TTAATGACGTGTTTAGTATATCAGTACATTGCCTGTGTTATTAATGACGTGTTTAGTTTATCAGTAATTAGCCTGTGTTATTAATGACGTGTTTAGTATATCAGTACATAGTCTGTGTTATTAATGACGTGTTTAGTATATCAGTACATTGCCTGTGTTATTAATGACGTGTTTAGTTTATCAGTAATTAGCCTGTGTTATTAATGACGTGTTTAGTATATCAGTACATTGCCTGTGTTATAATGACGCGTTTAGTATATCAGTACATTGCCTGTGTTATTAACGACGTGTTTAGTATATCAGTACATAGCCTGTGTTATTAATGACGTATTTAGTATATCAGTACATAGCCTGTGTTATTAATGACGTGTTTAGTATATCAGTACATTGCCTGTGTTATTAATGACGTGTTTAGTTTATCAGTAATTAGCCTGTGTTATTAATGACGTGTTTAGTATATCAGTACATAGCCTGTGTTATTAATGACGTGTTTAGTATATCAGTACATTGCCTGTGTTATTAATGACGTGTTTAGTTTATCAGTAATTAGCCTGTGTTATTAATGACGTGTTTAGTATATCAGTACATAGCCTGTGTTATTAATGACGTATTTAGTATATCAGTACATAGCCTGTGTTATAATGACGCGTTTAGTATATAAGTACATTGCCTGTGTTATTAATGACGTGTTTAGTATAATAGTACATTGTCTGTGTTATTAATAACGTGTTTAGTATATCAGTACATAGCCTGTTTTATAATGACGCGTTTAGTATATCAGTACATAGCCTGTGTAATAATGATGTGTTTAGTATATCAGTACACAGCTTGTGTTATTAATGACGTGTTTAATATATCAGTACATAGCTTGTGTTATAATGACGCGTTTAGTATATCAGTACATTGCCTGTGTTATTAATGACGTGTTTAGTATATCAGTACATTGCCTGTGTTATTAATGACGTGTTTAGTATATCAGTACATTGCCTGTGTTATTAATGACGTTCTTAGTATATCAGTAATTAGCCTGTGTTATTAATGACGTGTTTAGTATATTAGATATAGCTTTACACCATTACTGTCTCCTGTACGTTACTTACCAGTACGATCATCACTTTGTGGTTTTATCATCCAAAGTAGAATTTAAGTCTAAAATCCCTTAATCATTAAGTAACACGTGAAAGTCACGAAAGAAGAACACACCGAAACGGGAATGAAGAACATCCAATTGACAAGATGGCGTCGTGTAGGTCATGTGATGTTCTAATATACGATCCTGGACGCTAAATAGATATCGATAGCAATCAATCTATAGTTGTTACTGGTTTCAAAGTGTCTTGTTAATAGTTGACAGAATCAAAGACTTTATTTGATAATATATTTCATATCTGATATTGATGCCTTGTGTGTATTTTGTCATATCAGCCGTTCAAAGTACTTGCTGCATACATGTTTACTATTAACTATCCGTGGATCTATTAAGATTGAAATTGTTTTGATGTATGTTATCCTATGCACGTAAGATGCCTGTATATCACGGGAACGATATCGTTTTTACATGAGACTATAGACGATGGTTACATCATATAACTTGACAAGAACAGGCTAGATTCTTTTACGAGAATACTTTATTATGACGAAAAGTATAAACAATTTGAAAGAGCAAAGAAACTTGGTGCTCATTTCATGAATAATAATGAAATTCTTCAAATGCTTATAACTCTGTAACCGAAAGCCAGAAATTATTCATACTTGGTATTAATGTGTTCGTAGATAATGGGTTCATGGTAATATATGTTCAGGTTGATATTATGCATATTAATTAGTGGGCGGGGCTTAAGTTGATTTTCACTAAAATAGCTTGTAAACACGGTAACTGAACAACGACAAGTTGGATTGAAGTCATACTTGGTATATATATGCGCCATAGTGAGAAGAAGAACCGTATTGATTTTGGTGCTCATCTCAAGAATATTAATGAGGTCACAGGGTCAAATGTAAACATTTTCAGAATTGAATCATACTTTGTGTGAAGGTGTTGGTAGATAGCGGGTACATGATAATGTATGTTTAATGTAATAGTATGCACATTTATAAGGGGGCAGGGCTTCAGTTGATTTTTGCTAAAAATAGCTTGTAAATATGGTAAGTTAACATATTTAGTAGATAGGTCCACAGTTAGTGAAAGAATCTTGCTGATCAATTTAATCAGCAATGACGAAAGCTTGGGATTATAATCTCAATTGTCAAGGAATCACAAAAAGCTCACTGGCTTTCTGGTTATGTGTGCAAAATGCAAGTGACCATTGGTTCTTCCACTACAACTCACAACATAATCAATACTATTAACAGTTGGTATGAACGTAACACACCTACCTCACAGCCTACCACCGAACATAACAAGTCTAACTATAACGTTAGGCTAACACAGAAAAATATCCGTGGACGACAAACTGCGTATTAGAAATGTTCTCCGCTCTGTTTAAAACTTGCAAAAATAATCATAAGTTGCACTGACAATTCAATTAAAAAGCTCTTTTTCTAAAATGGTAATATTTAAAACGGTAGTGTAAACCGCTGAGGAAGGAAACATATCATATACCCACCGCAACAGTTGACAAAGTGTGACAAAATCAGTGACAAACATACCCGGTTGTTGATATAGCTGAATAACTACTATAAACTTGCATGGGACTTTGGAATTTTCACAGCATGAGATATTACTACTTATAAATCAATGCACAGGTACATAAAAGTTCGTCAAATTTACAGAATGCTATATCTCCATTTTGGATAAAATGGTAAACTGAGATTTTTAATAAGCAAACATTGAAATTACTGATTACAGTTAATACTATGTTAGAATAAATCATTTAACGCTACGAACATTTACAAATATTTTTTTTCTAAATTTAGACCTTTACGTCACTACCGACCCTGTATGTATATACGCCTACTTACCATTACGATCATCTCTTGGTAGGTTTATTTTCCAGAGTAGAATTTAAGTCTTTAGTCTTTTTATCCTTAAATTACAAATGCAAATCACGAAAGGAAAGCATATTGAAACGGGAATAAAGAACATCCAATTGACTACAGTAGATGGTACCGTGCTTTGATCATGTGATGTCTAATATGTAAACCTGGACGCTAAATAGCTATCGGTAGGCCTAGGAGTCAGTATATAGTTGTATCTGGTTCACCAACGTTCGTGGCTAATAGTTTACACAGTAAAACAACTTGATTTGATAATACAATTCATATCTGATATTGATGCCTTGTTGTGTTTATTTTGTCATATCAGCCGTTCAAAGGTACTTGCTACGTTTAATATTAACTATATGTGGATCTATTAAGATTGAAATTGTTTCGATGACTGGTATTCTATGCACGTACTATGCCTGTATATCATGGAATGATAAAAGATGTACACAGGAATGATATGAGTTATGGATGAGACTAGAGGCGATGGTTAAATAATATCTTGACAACAAAAGGCCAGAATCTCTAACGAGCGACCTTTAATGGGAAGAAATAGAAGAAGATGAAAATGGAAAAGAACGAAGAAATGATAAACGATTAAAACGAGCAAATAAATTTCGGACTAAATCGGGACTCGAACCAAGGACATCAATATTGCAAAAGATAATGGGTCGAGTTCAGTTCCATCCTCCAGAACTGTTTGCTCATTTTGGTTTTGAAGTGAACACAATTTTGATTGAACGGAAGAACGCCAAAAGTTAAAAGTCACTTAGTGTTTTCCAATGAACCCCGAACCGTTCAGTACAATGAGAATGGACTAACTATAGACAACATGATGTGATAAAGAGGGAAATGATTTGAGGGTAGCAGTGGAATGCAAGTGAAATGGACATGGTTGACTATTATTTGACTACTCTAGTATGTTAAGACGCAATATACTGATCACCTTTTATAGTAATTTCAATGAAATATGTAAAGAATAGATCAGAAGTCTCTAAATTTATCTGGCGTAATGATTAATCAATCGGCCCAGGCAGTAAGGAATTCAGGATTGGAAAAGGCTCCCCAGAAGAAAACATTTACATAAATGTGGCATTCTGACGCATATTTATGCTAATATAAATGAATTTTACGTGTTCTACGTGCAAGGCTGTGCTAATAACTTCTTATGTAAACCCACTCATCAGCCAATCTCCCGGATCCGTGCCTGGGTCCAGGTACTAAATTGTGGTTTAGTTTCATATCGTTCAATTAACCGTGCCAAAGGTGAATATTCGATCAATCTCTCAAGTAGATAACATCAACGACTATATATATATACTATGCTTGTCGCTGATTGGCTAATCTCTGTCAGCTGACTACCTAATTACCTACTCACCATATCTTCTCTTTTAATAGTAACCAATTAAGATATAATTTGACTGCAGTAACGAGCTTTGTGAACTTTGTTCTGCCATTTACTTATCAACAACACTAACCAGGGATTGTCACGAGTGCACTTACATGAAACTACTGTTGGAGGTGGTTTTACTGGCGACAAATTGATAATATAAAATATATGAAGGACAGTATGCAACGATTGTTATTGAATAAGATGGAACATAACAAAGAACCACGCAAGTCCTTCAGTGTGTGCTTAGTATCAAAATACACTTCATGTTGCTTTAAGAGCACAATAGACAGACAAGGACCGGTGGTTCTTAACGAGACGAGCTCCAAGGAACAAACCCCAAACATGCAAAAGCAGAAGTAAAACACAGTTTTATATCTATCGTTCCTGTTTTTATATTGAAGACGGTGATACGATGCCTCAAAGAATTCGAGTCTAACGTCATGTATAGTTTATCATCGAGAAAATATCATGTCTCTGGATTCTCCAGTGTATAAGAAATTGATAATATAGACAGGGCACTCTGTAATGTTACACCATGTTACAGAAGTCACTCAATCAGTTTGATAACACAAATTTAGCTTTTTATGTAAAAACAATGAAAAAAAAAACATGTTGAACTCTTGATCATACACTGTAGCCTAAGAGTAATTAGAATGCTGATGCTTAAATCTTTATCAACGTTTATTTTAACATCAGCCTTCTTATGGTAAAGTTACTAATCCAAAACTATGTAGTTACTGAAAGGCTCTCTATTGATTATGACGTCAATTCCTTTGAATGATATTATCCATGATTATCTTTCAAAGCGATGATCTGTTGAATATATAGATACAGTATGCATGGATGAAGCTAACTTAACAAAATTATCATAAATCAATGTATAATTATATAAGTAAACAGAACTAGTCACTTTACTAACACGTCTCTGGCTCGACAAAGATTACATCAAGGTGAATCTCTCCTTATCTCTTATTTACTAATTATTGTTTACATAAAACATCGACCTTTGAAGTAATATAATATTAATCCACTCTGAGAATTTAACTTTCTGTTTTGTTATCAATATTCACGATATCCTTTGAGAATGTCACCTACAGCTCATCATTTTAGATGGCGGGCTCCACAGTTAATATAAATTGAAATGGTCTTGAAGTAGCCATGTTCATATAGTAAGCTGTTGTCATACATTTAACATAGCCTGTGTTATTAATGACGTGTTTAGTATATCAGTACATAGCCTGTGTTATTAATGATGTGTTTAGTATATCAGTACATAGCCTGTGTTATTAATGATGTGTTTAGTATATCAGTACATTGCCTGTGTTATTAATGACGTGTTTAGTATATCAGTACATAGCCTGTGTTATTAATGACGTGTTTAGTATATCAGTACATAGCCTGTGTTATTAATGACGTGTTGAGTATACCAGTACATAGCCTGTGTTATTAATGACGTGTTTAGTATATCAGTACATAGCCTGTGTTATTAATGACGTGTTTAATATATCAGTACATATCCTGTGTTATTATTGACGTGTTTAGTATATCAGTACATAGCCTGTGTTAGTAATGGCGTGTTTAGTATATCAGTACACAGCCTGTGTTATTAATGACGTGTTTAATATATCAGTACATAGCCTGTGTTATTGATGGCGTGTTTAGTATATCAGTACATAGCCTGTGTAATTAATGACGTGTTTAGTATATCAGTACATATTCTGTGTTATTACTACTCTCAACTGGCTTGAAAGCTATATTTCGAACAGATATCAGTATACCTTGTATGAAAACTCTACATCCGATCTTGCTAAAATTCGTTGCGGCGTTCCACATGGTTCAGTCTTAAGTACTTTGTTATTTATTCTATATATTAACGATATTTGTCATGTCTCCAAACTAGCCAAAATCATTCTCTTTGCTGATGACACCATTTTTTTCTTCGAGAGCGACGACAGAATCACATTATCTTCCAACGTGTGTTCCAATTGAATTAAATAAATTTTGTAATTGGTTTTCAGCCAATAAATTATCACTAAATGTACAAAAAAGAAATTACATTGTCTTTAATACTCGTAAAATACTTATTTGGAATAAAGATATATGGATGGACGGGAAAATAATTAAGCAAGTTTCTACTACTAAGTTTTTAGGTGTAAATATTGATTGTTAACTTAGCTGGCGCAACCATATTTCAACTATATGCAGTATAATTGCACGGAATATTGACATATTATCTAAGTTGAAATATTATCTATCGGAAACATACTCAGAACACTATACCAGACCCTGATTGTCCCGCATCTCACTTATTGTTCCATTATTTGGTCTGGTACATACAACACCAACCTTAACAATCTTATAATACTCCAAAAGGCCGCCATTCGCCACATAACACACTCATCCCCACGTGAGCACACCAGCCCCCTATTTAAGAAACTCAACTTACTAAAATTGCACGATCTCATTAAAGTTAAGCTTGCATTATTTGCCTACAAGACCTGGAATGGATTACTACCAGCTGCCTTTGACTATTTTTAACTTGTAACAGAGTTGTACATAATCATAACACGAGGCATGCTAATCATGCCCACTATAATCTCTACAATACCACCATTGGAACTTTAAGCCTACAAAACCTTGCAACAAACACATGTAATCTTCTAACGAAAGATTTAAAGAGTAAAACGTTAGTCACATCCTTTAAGAAGTAATTTTGTAAGGAAATAATAGCTAGTTACTGACTACTACCAAAGTATACCTGTATATATTTACTATATATATATATTGAACATTTAATTTGTATTTATATTTATATTTATATTTATATTTATATTGATGTATATGTATTTATACATTTTCTTACCTTTTCTTTCTTCAGGGAGTCTTCCACATAGTTAAGATTTTAAGCTTAATGGAAGACTTCCCTCCACTTTTTACTTTTGTGGCAAAACAAATAAATGAATGATTTAATTAATGACGTGCTTAGTATGTCAGAATATAGTCTATGTTATTAATGACGTATTAAGTATATCAGTACATAGCCTGTGTTATTAATGACGTGTTTAATATGTCAGTACATAGACGGTGTTATTAATGACGTGTATAGTATATCAGTATATAGCTTCCCACCATTATTGCCTCCTGTACGTTACTTACCAGTACGATCATCACTTTGTAAATTTATCATCCAGAGTAGAATTTGAGTCTAGAATCCTATAATCCTCTAAAAAACTGACGAAAATCACGAAAAAAACCAACACGGAAACGGTAAAGAAGAACATGCAATTGACAAGATGGCGTCGTGTAGGGCATGTGTCGTTCTGATGCACGAACCTGGACGCTAAATAGACATCTGTTAGAATCAGTCTATAGTTGTAACTGGTTCTAAAGTTTATGGTTAATAAATGACATAATCAAACACTTTATTTGATAATACAATTCATATCTGATATTTCTGCCTTGTTGTGTTTATTTTGTCATGTCAGTCATACTATTATTTTTTTCTTCTGAATTTAGAGCTTTACACCATTACCGTCCCCTGTATGTATAAACGCCTACTTACCATTACGATCATCGCTTTGTAGTTTTATTATCCAGAGTAGAATTTAAGTCTAGAGTCCTTAGTTCCTTAAATAACAAATGAAAATCACGAAAGGAAAGCATATAAAAGCGGGAATAAAGAAATCCAATTGACTACAGTAGATGGTGCCGTGCATATCATGTGATGTCTAATATGCAACCCTGGACGCTAAATAGCTATCGGTAGGCATAGGAGTCAGTCTATAGTTGTAACTGGTTCAACAAAGTTCGTGGTTTATAGTTTACACAGTCAAACAACTTTATTTGAGTATACAATTCATATCTGATATTCATGCCTTGTTGTGTTTATTTTGTCATATCAGCCGTTTACTATTAACAATATGTGGATCTATTAAGATTGACATTGTTTCTATGAATGTTATTCTATGCACGTACTATGCCTGTATATCAATGGAATGATGAGAGATGTGCACAAGAATGATATGAGTTGTGAGTGAGACTAGAGGCGATGGTTAAATAATAATCTAAGCAACCAAAGGCCAGATTCTCTTATGAGAATCCTGTAATGTGAAGAGGAAGAAGAAAAATAACGAAGAAGAAGAAGAAGAAAAAAAAAAAAAAACGAAGAAATGATAAACAATGGACAAGAGCAAAGAAATTTGGGACTAATTCGGGACTCCAACCAGTGACATCAATATTGCAAAGGATTATTGGTCGAGTTCAGTTCCATCCTCCGGAACTGTTTGCTCATTTCAATTTTGAAGTGAACAGAATTTTGATTGAACGGAAGGACGCCAAAAGTTAAGACACTTAATGTTTTCAAAAGAACCCCAATAATTTCAATACAAGGAGAATTGACTTACTATAGACACTATGATGTAAAATAAAGAGGGAATTGATTTGAGGGTAGCAGTGAAATGCAGGTAAAAATGGACATGGGTGACCATTATTCGACTTTTCTAGCATGTTTAGAGGCAATATACTGATCACCTTTAAAAGTAATTTCAGTGGAATATGTTAAGAATAGATCAGAAATCTCTAAATTTGTATGGCGACGTGTGTAGTCAATCGGCCCAGGCAGTGACGAATTCAGGATTGAGAAAAGGCTCCTCGGAAGAAAAAAATCACATAAATATATAAATAGTCTGACGAATATTTATGCTAATATAACTGAATTTTACGTGTTATACGTGCAAGGCTGTACTGATAACTTCTTATGTTAACCCACTCATCACCCAATCTCCCAGATCCGTACCTGGGTCCAGGTACCAATTTGTGGTTTCGTTTCCTTTCGTTCAAATAACCGTGCCAAAGGTGAATTTTCGATCAAGCTCTCAAGTAGATAACATCAACGACGATATCTACTCTGCTTGTCGCTGATTGGCTGATCTCTGTCAGCTGACTACTTAATTACCTACTCACCATATCTTCTCTTTTAATATTAACCAATTAAGATATAATTTGACTACAGTAACGAGCTTTGTGAACTTTGTTCTGCCATTTACTTATCAACAACACTAACCAGGGTTGTCACGAGTGCACTTACATAAAGTTACTGTTGGAGGTGATTTTACCGGCGACATCTTGATCATTTAAATAAATGAAGGGCAGCGTGGAGTGACTATTAATGGAACATCACAAAGAGCCACGTCAGTCCTTCACTTTGTGCTTAGTATCAAAATACACTGCATGTTGCTTTAAGAGCACAGTGGACTGACAAGGACCGGTGGTTCTAACCGAGACGACCTCCAAGGAACAAACCCCAAACATGCAAAAACAGAAGTAAAACACAGTTTTATATCTATCGTTCGTGTTTTTATGTTGAAGACGGTGAAAGATGCCTCAAAGAATTTGAGTCTACCGTCGTTTATAGTATATCATCGAGAAAATATCCTTTCTCTGGACTCTCCAGTGTATAAGAAATTGATAATATAGACAGGGCTCTCTGTTATATTACACCATGTTACAGAAGTCACTCAATCAGTTTGATAACACAAATCTAGCTTTGTATGTAAAAACAATAAAAAAAAATTATGTTGAACTCTTGATCATACACTGTAAGAGTAATTAGAATGCTGATGCTTAAATCTTTATCAACGTTTATTTTAACATCAGCCTTCTTATGGTAAAGTTACTAATCAAAAACTATGTAGTTACTAAAAGGCGCTCTATTGATTATGACGTCACAACAACTTTCGTGACTGGTTGGGTTAAACTTGGGTCTTCACTCTGTTTTTCCTTTGAATGATATTATCCATGATTATTTTTCAAAGCGATGATATGTTGAATATATACATACAGTATGCATGGATGAAGCTAACTTAACAAAATTATCATAAACCAATGTATAATTATATAAGTAAACAGAACTAGTCACTTTACTAACAGGTCTCTGGCTCGACAAAGATTACATCAAAGTGAACCTCTCCTTATCTCTTATTTACTAATTATTGTTTACATAAAACATCGACCTTTGAAGTAATATAATATTAATCCACTCTGAAAATTTAACTTTCTGTTTTGTTATCAATATTCACGATATCCTTTTAGAATGTCACCTACAGCTCATCATTTTAGATGGCGGGCTCCACAGTTAATATAAATTGAAATGGTCTTGAAGTAGCCATGTTCATATAGTAAGCTGTTGTCATACATTAAACATAGCCTGTGTTATTAATGACGTGTTTAGTATATCAGTACATAGCTTGTGTTATTAATGACGTGTTTAGTATATCAGTACATATTCTGCGTTATTACTACTCTCAACTGGCTTGAAAGCTATATTTCGAACAGATATCAGTATACCTTGTATGAAAACTCTACATCCGATCTTGTTAAAATTCTTTGCGGCGTTCCACATGGTTCAGTCTTAAGTACTTTGTTATTTATTCTATATATTAACGATATTTGTCATGTCTCAAAACTAGCCAAAATCATTCTCTTTGCTGATGACACCATTTTTTTCTTCGAGAGCGACGACAGAATCTCATTATCTTCCAACGTGTGTTCCAATTGAATTAAATAAATTTTGTTATTGGTTTTCAGCCAGTAAATTATCACTAAATGTACAAAAAAAAAATTACATTGTCTTTAATACTCGTAATATACTTATTTGGAATAAAGATATATGTATGGACGGGAAAATAATTAAGCAAGTTTCTACTACTAAGTTTTTAGGTGTAAATATTGATTGTTAACTTAGCTGGTGCAACCATATTTCAACTATATGCAGTATAATTGCACGGAATGTTGACATTTTATCTAAGTTGAAAACTTATCTATCGGAAACATACTCAGAACACTATACCAGACCCTGATTGTCCCGCATCTCACTTATTGTTCCATTATTTGGTCTGGTACATACAACACCAACCTTCACAATCTTATACTCAATACTCAGCCCCACGTGAGCACACCAGCCCCCTATTTAAGAAACTCAACTTACTAAAATTGCACGATCTCATTAAAGATAAGCTTGCATTATTTGCCCACAAGACCTGGAATGGATTACTACCAACTGCCTTTGACTATTTTTTAACCAGTTACAGAGATGTACATAATCATAACAAGAGGCATGCTAATCATGCCCACTATAATCTCTACAATACCACCATTGGAACTTTAAGTCTACAAAACCGTGCAACAAAACATGTAATCTTCTAACGAACGATTTAAAGAGTAAAAAGTCAGTCACATCCTTTAAGAAGTGGTTTTGTCAGGAAATAATAGCTAGTTACTGACTACTACCAAAGTATACCTGTATGTAATTACTATATATATATATTGAACATTTAATTTGTATTTATATTTATGTATATGTATTTATACATATATATATTTTCTTACCTTTTCTTTCTTCAGGGAGTCTGCCACATTGTTAAGCTTTTAAGCATAATGGAAGACTTCCCTCCAGTTTGTACTTTTGTGGCAAAACAAATAAATAAATTAATTAATGACGTATTAAGTATATCAGTACATAGCCTGTGTTATTAATGACGTGTTTAGTATATCAGTAATGAGCCTGTGTTATTAATGACGTGTTTAATATATCAGTACATAGCTTCACACCATTATTGCCTCCTGTACGTTACTTACCAGCACGATCATCACTTTGTGGATTTATCATCCAGTGTAGAATTTGAATCTAGAATCCTATAATCCTCTAAAAAATTGACGAAAATCAACGAACAAAAAACACACGGAAACGGTAATGAAGAACATGCAATTGACAAGCTGGCGTCGTGTAGGTCATGTGACGTTCTAATGCACGAACCTGGACGCTAAATAGACATCTGTTGGAATCAGTCTATAGTTGTAACTGGTTCTAAAGTTTATGGTTAATATATTTCTGCCTTGTTGTGTTTATTTTGTCATGTCAGTCATACTATTTATATTTGTCTGAATTTAGAGCTTCACACCATTACCGTCCTCTGTATGTATAAACGCCTACTTACCATTACGATCATCGCTTTGTAGGTTTATTATCCAGAGTAGAATTTAAGTCTAGAGTCCTTTTATCCTTAAATAACAAATGAAAATCACGAAAGGAAAGCATATAAAAACGGGAATAAACACATCCAATTGACTACAGTGGATGGTGCCGTGCATACCATGTGATGTCTAATATGCAAACCTGGACGCTAAATAGCTATCGGTAGGCCTATGAGTCAGTCTATAGTTGTAACTGGTTCACCAAAGTTCGTGGTTTATACTTTACACAGTGAAACAACTTTATTTGATAATACAATTTATATCTGATATTTATGCCTTGTTGTGTTTCTTTCGTGATATCAGCCGTTCAAAAGTACCTGCTGCGTTTACTATTTACGATATGTGGATCTATTAAGATTGAAATTGTTTCGATGAATGTTATTCAATGCCCGTTATATGCCTATTATCACGGTAATAATAAAATATGTGCACAGGAATGATATAAGTTGTGGATGAGACTAGAGGCGATGGTTAAATAATATCTTGACAACAAGAGGTCAGATTCTCTTACGAAAAATCCTTTAATGTGAAGAAGAAAAAGATAAAGAACGAAGAAATGATCAACAATTGAAAAGAGCAATGAAATTTGTGACTAAATCGGGACTCGAACCAGTGAAATCAATATTGCAAAGGATCATGGGTCGAGTCCAGTTCCATCCTCCCGAACTGTTTGCTCATTTCAATGTTGAAGTGAACAGAATTTTGATTGATCGTTCAAAAGTTAAAAGTCAATTAATGTTTTCCAAAGAACCCCAATCATTTCAATATAATGAGAATGGACAAACTATAGACACTATGATGTGATAAAGAGGGAAATTATTTGAGGGTAGCAAAAAAATGCAAGTGAAAATGGACATGGATGACAATTGTTCGACTTTTCTAGCATGTTTAGAGGCAATATACTGATCACCTTTTATAGTAATTTCAGTGAAATATGTAAAGAATAAATCAGAAATCTCTAAATTTATCTGACGTAATGTGTACTCAATCGGCCCAGGCAGTGAGGAATTCAGGATTGGGAAAAAGCTCCTCAGAAGAAAACATTAACATAAATGTAGCATTCTGACGCATATGTATGCTAAAATAAATGAATTTTACGTGGTATACGTGCACGGCTGTACTAATAACTTCTTATGTAAACCCACTCATCAGCTAATCTTCCGGATCCGTGCTTGGGTCCAGGTACTAAATTGTGGTTTAGTTTCATATCGTTCAAATAACCGTGCCAAAGGTGAATGTTCGATAAATCTCTCAAGTAGATATCATCAACGACTATATATACTCTGCTCGTCGCTGATTGGCTAATCTCTATCAGCTGACTACTTAATTACCTACTCACCATATCTTCTCTTTTAATATTAACCAATTAAGATATAATTTGACTGCAGTAACGAGCTTTGTGAACTTTGTTCTGCCATTTACTTATCAACAACACTAACCAGGGTTGTCACGAGTGCACTTACATGAAGCTACTGTTGGAGGTGATTTTACCTGCGACATTTTGATCATTAAAATAAATGAAGGGCAGTGTGCAACGATTGTTAATGGAATAAGATGGAACATAACAAAGAACCACGCAAGTCCTTCAGTGTGTGCTTAGTATCCAAATACACTGCATGTTGCTTTAAGAGCACAATATACAGACAAGGACCGATGGTTCTAAACGAGACGACCTCCAAGGAACAAACCCCATAGATGCCAAAACAGAAGTAAAACACAGTTTCATATCTATCGTTCCTGTTTTTATGTTGAAGACGGTGATACGATGCCTCAAAGAGTCTAACGTCATTTATATTCTATCATCGAGAAAATATCCTTTCTCTGGACTCTCTAGTGTATAAGAAATTGATAATATAGATAGGGCTCTTTGTAATGTTACACAAATCTAGCTCTTTTTTTTAAAACCAATACAACAAATCATGTTGAACTCTTGATCAAACACTGTAAGAGTAATTAGAATGCTGAGGCTTAAATTTTTATCAACGTTTATTTTATCATTAGCCTTCTTATGCTTAAGTTACTAATCCAAAACTATGTAATTACTGTATGGTGCTATATCGATTATGTATTTTAGATCCTACTGCAAGCAGGAACTCTCGAAGAAGCCTCATTGGCTTATCAAAGCCGCAAACTAACCGAAGTCAGTCTCTTAGATTCGTATTAACGTCCATGATTATGATTTGTCAATTGTCAACAACTCTGTAACTGGACGACATACATTAATCTTGGAGTGACTCGAACTGGGGACCTTATGATTGGAAGGCACCGGCGTTAACCACTGAGCTAACACTCCGTTGTGACGTTATGACGTCACAACAGTTTTCGTGACTGGTTGGATTAAACTTGGGTCTTCACTTTTATTCCTTTGAGTGATTTTATCCATGATGATCTTTAATAGTGATGATCTTTTGAATGAAGGCATGAATGAATCTAACTTAATAAAATCATCATAAATTAATGTATAATTCTATAAGTCAACAGAACCAGCCACTTTACCAACAGGTCTCTGGCTCGACAAAGATTACATCAAAGTGAATCTCTCCTTATCTCTTATTTACTGTTTATTGTTTACACAAAACATCGAACTTTGAAGTAATCTAATATTAACTCATCCTGAAAAAATCAACTTTCTGTTTTGTTATCAATATTCACGATATCATTTTAGAATGTCACCTACAGCTCATCATTTTAGATGGCGGGCTTCACAATTATTACGAGGCTCTCTCTTAAGTGTACATTCAACGGTTATTCAGTTGCATGTTAAAGAAGCTGTTTGAGTTGATTGTTATGATTTTATTGATACTAATCGATAGTGACATTAGATAAAAATTGTAGGTCATACGTGAATGGTTGGCGGGATAAACTTGGGTCTTCACTTTTCTTTTCCTTTGAGTGATATTATCCATGATTATCATTCAAAGTGATGATCTGTTGAATATATAGATACAGTATGCATGGATGAAACTAACTTAACAAAATTATCATAAATCACTGTATAAATCTATAAGTCAAAAGATCCATGCACTTTAACAACAGGTCTCTTGCTCGACAAAGATTACATCAAAGTGTATGAGGCGCCATGTGTGACAAAATTATATACCAAATATATTGATTATAACTCCTCATATATATTAGTTATGCCGCAATATATATAACTTACTCGTACACCTCATAT
>JAIPMN010039943.1:312-11654 GCA_020650975.1 Apostichopus californicus
AAAATTTTGTCATTTTGACGACTTGTTGTATCTCGGCAAAATGTCAATTTTCAGATTTTTGTCATTTTGACGACTTGTTGTATCTCGGCAAAACGTCAATTTTCAAAATTTTGTCATTTTGACGACTTCTTGTATCTCGGCAAAACGTCAATTTTCAGAATTTTGTCATTTTGACGACTTCTTGAATCTCGGCAAAACGTCAATTTTAAGATTTTTGTTATTTTGACGAGTTATTGTATCTCGGCAAAACGTCAATTTTCAGAATTTTGTCATTTTGACGACTTGTTGTATCTCGGCAAAACGTCAATTTTCAGAATTTTGTCATTATGACCACTTGTTGCATCTCGGCAAATTTAATAATTTTGTCGTTTTGACCAGTTGTTAAACTCGACAAAACGTCATTTTTCTGAATTTTGTCATTTTGACGAGTTTGTTACTCTTTCATCACCATGTCCCTTCTACGCTTCCGTAAGTTTCTCTGTCAGGAAGAAAAGAAGCCACATAATCAATTTGGTTTCAGAAAAAAAAGAGAACATGTCTCCGGACTAGAGTTCCTTATTGTTTCTGACAACTTCTCGTAGGCTTACTACCAAATGTACTTTTTAAGAAAAGTCACCCAGGAAAGAACCTGGGCACGAAAACCAAACTACCGAACGACTGATCAGCTCTCAACCCCAGTCCCATTGCATCGAGACTGTGACTGTGTGATCATCGCCTACTACCAATGTGTTCTCACTACCACTATTAGTACCAATAAATACTTACGCTAATACTGACACTATAGGGCAAACGCTATATGGCTAACACTAAACCTTTCACAAAACACTAACACTTGTACTATCATTAGTCACTATCACTGTTACTATCAATACCTCTATCAATAACATGCATCGTTATCAATATCACTATCAGTATCACCATCACTGTCACTATCACTAACACTATCACTAGTTGTGACTGTCACCATGACTTTCACCGACACCATGTACCATCATTACCACCATCATCAATAGCAGCATTAAAACCACTACTGCTACTGCCATCATGCCATTACATTAACACCGACGCTTATACTATTTGTACACTATACAGTGAATACTTCTACCAATAGCACTATACTATTAACATTACCACTACTACCATGTTCACAACCTCTACCATTATCAGTACCATTATCACTGCAATTACCACTTTTTAAACCAGTTTGCGTTTGTCATTGTCCTCTAACATCAAGCCGACTAATACAACAACTGTTGCTAGCCCCACAACGGCAGCTAACACTACCAACAACAACAATTCACTGTTACTATGCAACAACTACAACAAGAACAATGCTAATATGATGTAAGCAAAAGTGTAATTCAAAGCTTATTTTTGTATATTTATGGAAATAGTTAGTCTGGCAGAGCATCTCAGGTACCAAATTAGTTTAGAGCAGCTTTTTGCGTCCTTTTCTATGATTTTCTTAACCTCAGTGACCCCACGGTGCCATAACGACATACATAACTACTTGTGAGGGCGTTGTGGTCAAGTGGTTAAGGCAGTGGACTTGTGATCTAAGGATTACAGGTTCGAGCCCTGGCCAGATCATTGCGTTGTGTCCTTGGGCAAGGCACTTTATCTCCATTGCCTCTCTTCACCCAGGTGTATATATGGGGGCTTGCGAGGTGACTTGTAAATATAGTTGCGTGCGCCGGTTTGTGGCTGCACCCTATGGGAAGTCCCCCAGAGGACACGTGGCTGTGTTGCACTGTGGTGCCCCAGGAGAGATTATTTGAATTGTGCACACTTTGGTGTGTAGGTGTGACAAGTTACCAATGACCAGGGTTAATTGTAAAGCGCATCGAACTTGTGGATTATGCGCTATATAAATAACGGGGCAATAATAATAAAAATAATAACTATAGTCTTATCTATTCAAATCTAACTTCAAATGGTGGAATTAAAGTCGAAGATATCTTCCGTTAGGATCGCAATAAGCCCCGCCCATAATATGAATATTTAAATTCTATGAACAAAAAGCTGCTTTATATCCGCTGTATTCCTTCAGTCATAATTCTTGGGAATGAGGGTTTCACACTAAATATGAGGAGTATAGTGTGCTCTTGTGTGTGTACACGGTGTCCTGCAGTATGTTTCCACGTTTTCCCACGACCGGGGATATCCCTTTATCTTACCATTCCCCGTACTGTTATTATACTCCGTTCCATCTAAGTTCATAGAAGTGGATTCTCCATTAATAACATCCAGGAAAAAGTCGGGTGGGTTGTTATGAGGCTGACACTCATATCCTAGAAGAAAATTATCAGAGCACATTGAAAATTCAAAGGGAAAACAAAACAACAACAGCATCGATTATTTAAATAAGTGTAGGTTCCCTATCAAGTGAACGCATATAGTCTTTAGGCTTAGACTTTTAATCCGGTAAGCTATCTACTAAAGATATCTTCTTCACATTTTCGTAATAATCTTTGTTGACGGAGGCGAAAGGGTCATGGAAAGATGGGGATACGGGGAAGGGAACGGAGACAAAGCGAGGAGGGAGCAAGGGTGGGGGCGGAGAGGAAACGCAGTAGGGAAGTAGTATGGTTTTGTGGTGGGTAAATGTGGTGGGTAAGTGTGGTGGGTGAACTGAATGTTAATAGCGCTCCCATTCGGCCAGTCATTGATAACATGGATATAATACATAGTGTAAAGTATATATTAAGTATTTATATAAAAAATATATAAAAACTGAGGCCTATATATACTTTTATATCTACATAATTTATATATGCCTATGTATACTTAAACACTATATATTAATACCTATATATACTTTACACTATGTGTTATATTCGTATTATCAATAACTGCCCGAATGGGGACGCTATTGACTTTCAATTCACCCACCACATATACCGACCTCAACAGGGTGCGAACGGTCCCTCCTATTCTACTTAGGGACTGGTCTCATACGTCATGACATTGATGAGTAAAGTATTCTAATTACCTATTGACGAAAAGTATCCCAACGCTTCCTCGGCAGGTCCGTGGTAGACAGTTTCACCCAAAGATAAGAGATGCATAGTGTCAAAGAGGCGAAATATCTTGAAGCGAGGCTGATGTATAGAAAACAGGATAGTGCGCCCTCTCTTGGATAGACTGAAAGAGCCGAGAGAATGGTCTGACGTCACTCTACTATCAGTGAAGTGTTTTTTGTAATTATTTTATGAAACATATATAAATCTTAAGTCTACAATTGTATGCAGATCTGACTTACATCGGTTTATTATTTGTTAGCCACATGTGCATTTCGGAGAAACCGGAATAGCATATTACTTATTAATTTTTAGGGACCTTATATAATAATTCCAAAAATAAAACTACTAACCTAGCTAAAAGATGAATGACTGCATTCGCGGTACTAGCATCTAGTCCGGTAGTGGGTTCATCCAGGAACAAGACTCGAGGTTTGATGACCAGCTCCATCCCAATGTTAGTCCTCTTCCTCTCCCCTCCAGACACCCCACGAATAAACTCTGTGCCCACCTGAAGCCAGAAAAGTATAGGAATAAGGTCTCGCTTATAGTAGTTTTTCAAAGTGGATCAGTCCGTGGAATTAAGAAAGCACGATCCATTATTTTAAATATTTCGTCCGCCCCAATTTCTTTTGAGGAGGCGTGGGGGGCTTGTCAACAAAAAAGGGGGTGTAAACCGCACCGCCTACCACCCGTCCCCTTCGCTTTCCCATCCTCCAATTTTCCTGCTACTTTGAATATATCATTGATATAACTTTTAATACAGCATTACCTTTGTGTCAGCACAATGTGTCAGTCCTAATTCGATGATCACTTCATCAACTCGAGATTTTCTTTCTTCCTTGGAGATCTCCTCTGGTAATCTAAGGGCCGCCGAAAATGCCAAATTTTCTCGAACCGTTAAAGTTCCCATGATAACGTCATCCTGCAGTTCATAGATAAAAGTTGGAATACGTAGAGTTATTGCCACGATAAACAGGGAAGAGGGTTCGCTCCTGGGGGCCAGGGCAGGGGGGGGGGAAGGAACAAAGACTTGGGAGTATAGTCAGATATGTGACTTTGATTTAACTTTTCGACAAAATGAATCCCTTTTTTTCCATACCACAAATTCCACTAGTACCCTAATGTTTTTGAATACTTTAAAGGAGAAATTTAATTGCATCTTGTTTTAATTTTGCAACATACGTGTATATTTTTTCTTATTACCAAACTGGATCAAGGGTAATTTTTTATTACCAAACAGGAACACTTCTCATTTATGTGAGACGTACAGTTTTCAGGTTTTTCAGAAACGAGTTAATCACTAATTTATATAAGGGCACTGATTAGTGAAACCGTGCATCCTTACATATCTGGACAATAAAATTAAGACGGACAATAAAATTAAGATACGTCATATATACACATGCGATATATATAGTACCTGGACAACATAACCGGATATCAGCCTAAAGTTCTTCGGCAACGGTTTACCATCAATGAGAACTTGACCGGCTAATCCTTTGGGCTCTTTTCTGGCAGCCAATACATCGAGAAGACTGCACGAAAGAAATGTAAGGATATGATATATTAGTTCGGTAAATCGGCAATCTTGTTGCGCTAAAACATGTGACACAGGCTATGTAGGCCCGTGTCACGTGATACAGGCTATGTGGGCCCGTGTCACGTGATACAGGCTATATGGGCCCGTGTCACGTCCGTGTCATTTAACACGGAATTCAAAACTCAATACGTAATTTAATGTTGAATTGTGAAGTTTGCCCACGACTCTGATTAAATTAGAAAAATAAACATCAGCGGAATGAAAAAAGAAAGAACCTTCATGGCTTAAGGTCTTTTACTGTTTTCAAACGTCATCACATGACATCATATAACACATGGCATTACATCGAACCTGATAACATCAAATAACACTACATCACACCTCATCACAGCACACCACATCCATCACATCAAATCACATCTATCACATACCACCACATCAAATCACATCTCATCAAACCTCATCACCCCTCATCACATCACACCATATCACATCACATAATATCATATCATGTCTTGTCATGTCATGTCATATCATATCATGTCATATCATATCATATCATGTCATATCATATCATGTCATATTATATGATGTCATGTCATATCATCATATCATATACATATCATATCATATTATATCATATCGTATCATATCATATCATATCGTGTCATATCATATCATATCATACCATATCATATCATATCATATCATGTCATGTCATATCATATCATGTCATATCATATCGTGTAATATCATATCACGTCATTTTATATCATATCATATCATATCATGTCATATCATATCATGTCATATCATATCATGTTATATCATATCATGTCATATCATATCATTGTATATCATATCATGTTATATCATATCACGTCATTTTATATCATATCATATCATATCACATCTATCACATACCACCTCATCACATCACACTTCATCACATCCATCATACCACATCACTTCACATCCATCATACCCATACCACCACACAGCCACATCAAATCTCATCACTTCACATCACCCCTCATCACACCACATCACGTCTATCATGCCACAACACTTTTCATCGCAAACATATCACAGGGCAGCACGGCGCAAATAAGACATTGCGTGTCAAACATTATGACACACATTGCAAAATAAAGCGACATTCCACAACACATGATACATAAAATTACAGATTAAATTATATTTAGCATGTTCCAGTATAACTAATGCAGCCAACTAAAATATAAAACAGAACGTTCCATTTCAATTTTGATGTTTTTGAAAGTTTATTCAAAGAATAAAAGGTGGAGCAAACTCATACGACACAGCACCAAACTAATCTTGTTCTCAGCTAGAGGACTGCTTGTCTAACGATCATGTCATATGACTACTGAGTTTATGATTAAGATTTCAAACATTCACACACTCACGCACATACTTTTAGAAACACAAATATGGGAATATATTTATACATACGATGTCTTTCCGCTTCCTGTTGGACCTAAAATTGCATTCATTCCTTGACCGAACACTCCGCTTTGGATCAAAGAAACAAATTTGAAAAAAATTAATAAACTTAGAGAGAGCTCTTATACTAGCTATTTAAACAAATTAAATCCACAGCATATCAAATGACTTATATCAAGGCATACCCCTTGGAAATTTCCATTTCACGAAAGATAAAACAGTGATTGTATCGGTATAGCTTATGGTTCAATTCGAGACAATGCATCATATGGTGTTTGTTATCAATCATTCAAAATTGATATTTCTTCGACCATGCTTTACTGACCAATTACTACCAACAAAAAGGAAGAATTAGAAACATTTTCGCATATAATACCAACACCAAAAAAGAAAAAAAGAAAAAAAAAAGATTACCGCCACTCAATACGTGCTCGCTACATCCCTGTATGCAATCAGTTGAAAAGACGATGTAATATTTATAAGCCACCCCACCCTCCCCACCCCTTCCCCCGTCCGCTTTCCCTTCCCTGTAAACTGACTTGCTGGTTTATGAGTCTACGTCACCGTAAATCTTTTGTCGTTTAAAAGAAAAAGAAAAAAAAGAGAAACCAAACCTACTTTATTCCTTTTAAAATATGTTTCTTCCTGGTTTTGCCATCAATTTTCGCTTTGACGTCATACGTGACGTCATGGCAAGAGATAGTGGCTCCTTTCTCATCAGGATGGGTTGACATCTTAAAAAATAAATGTAACAAAAGAAGCAAGAGTATGCAATATGTAAATGAATTGAATCCACATTAAATGTCTATGGAAAGCCAAATGTCAAAGTATTATATATTTCCAGGAAAGATTATCGATCGATAAACCTTGATATATGCATACCGATAATCCACGTTTATCGCTCATAATCCTGCAGATTTATCGTCGATAATCCAAGCTTTTTCGCCGAAACTCCACTTTATGGACCGATTATCCAGATTTATCGTTGCAAATATTGGATTATCAAGCCCCCATATATATGATACACTTGAATTATCGGTCCAAAGTTGCGACCGAACAACCTAAAATATCTATGGTAATTATTGGACACTTTTGGTGTGTCATAAATGTCTATATAATTTGGACGATCAGATGGAGAAACTACCGACGCCCATGAATCCCCCCTCCTCCAACCCGTCCCCCTCCCCACTCGTACTTTATCATAGTTCTGCCTTGTAAGAGCATGGAGGTCTGTTTTTACCTCCATGTAATGGTTCAAAGAGCTTTCTCTCCTTCTGTTTTTACCTCCATGGTAAGAGCAGGGAGTTGTCCCATCCTCCTGGTAAGAGCAAGGAGTTGTTAAGGAACATCTCCCTCGATTATATTTCATATACAAATAAACGTGAATCTCTGAAACAGAAATACTAGGAATTGTTATGATAAAGTAATATAAGGACTTACCTTTGCTACGGGTAGAGACGAGGACCGATATTTTGGGATGTATAACTAATCCAGAGATCCAGAACAGCAATTATTCGCACCTTATGAAATGTTGACATACAGTGGTGACTAACCTGTGTAAACGTACGTGTCATTGTTCTTATACAAAAGTGTGGGTTCTTGGTCATTTTGACCTCGTTGTGGTCTTAAAAATGGTTACGTAACACTACCCACGGAAAGCAGAGAGTAAACAAGTAATGTCTACAACTTTTACGAGCAAAAGCTGACTTTATCTTGTATATTGGCTGTTACAATACAAAGGGTAAGGACTTTTTCGTTTCACACAAGTCTGGAAGGGATCTACCGTACCTTACACAATCCCTAAAAATTGGTTTTCGGAACTTTCGGTTAATAAAGGTATACACTAAGCCAATGGGTTTTCCATCCGCGGTGTTCCAAAGTTGTTGCCGACGTGGCATTGGTTCCTTGAAATGCCAAAATAGGGACTACCACTGTAATATTATAATATTTTGAAAAAATATGTCCATGTACTGCAGTGGCGTAGGAAGGTAATTTTGAGTGGGGGGGGGGGGCTGAAGACTGATGGCCGGCCTGGGGGGAGGGGGGATTTTTTGCATTTCTAGGTGGCCTCAGATGCAATATGGTGCAATATAGCACACTTCAACACCCACTCCATTTTGTAAATAAATTTGTATTTTCACCTGGCCTTAGATGTAATTTTGTGCTCCAAATGAGATTTTTTTCTCATTTGGAAATGAAAAAGGGGTTTTCTGACTTGCGGAGCGGGGGGCGGAATGATACTTCCGCCCCCCATATTTTTCACTGGGGGGGGCTGGCTGGCGCCCCCAGCACCCGGTTCCTACGCCCTTGATGTACTGTATTTGATATAACCAAGTTTTTCAAAGATATGTCCACGGACCAGGATGTAAAAGATGTGTCCATGTAGTAACAAATATGTCCCACATGAATTATGCTAATACGCGGGCTTACGCCTCCCCCCCCCCCCTTTAAATTTTGATGTTGCTATGACACGTGTGTAGTGCGTCACGTTCGTAGTACGGTACTCAACAAGACCAGATACACACTTTAGGTTTACAACACGTACATCTGTTGTTTTACTTTCGAACGTTTTCATATTCAAAGTTGACAGCGTTTTGGAATGCTGCCACGCTTCCTCTTCATACAGCGGGATCAAAATCCAGAGCGGGACGCCTAATTTTTTTTCCTAGGACGAATAAGGGTTTCAGGTTTTTCATGAATTTACAAATTCGTTTGAAATCAGAGTAAGGGTTTAGAAAGTGGGTTAGGGATCCAGTTTCAATGAAAATGAAGGATTGCCGTTCATAATCTGGGGTCAAAACTAGGAAAAAAGATTCAGAACATGTTTTTTGAAAAAGCGTCATATGTTTGGAATCCAGGGATTTGATTGGCCGATGTCCACGTTCGTCCTGGGGAAATAAAATACGCGAGCGGGACGCGGGGACAATTATATGTTATAATTATATCATATGAGTGTATTATGAATATAATCATACACTATTCTTTATCCCATACTTTCCTTCCCCCTCCCCCATTCATGACCGCGCCCCTCCCCCGACTTCCAAAACGATGATGAACTTGGAACAGGGTTGTCATTTTCATTCTTTGTTCCTGGGCACGAAGGAACCGCGTTCCTTAGGAACGGTGTACTAGTATCATGCATGATTTTGCATGATGGGAAGTGGAAAAGTATTACTTTAATTCTTTTAGCGATGAAACGAAACTTGCAGATATATATATAGTAATAAAAAACACATTACAGAATAATAACTCAACGAGGCAGTATTTATTCTTAATGTCGACAAAGTAAATCATAAATTATATACAATCATCATATCATGCGACAGTTTGCCATATATGGTCCATTCATTTAGATGTAGGTTATACCACTCAGCTAGAGGAGGAGAAGGCAGGGCTTACCAAACTAGATAAGGTGGTGATTTTGTTCCCCTTTCCCTGTGCCCCTTCTCCACTATCCTGTTTTCATCGAAGCTACTAGTTATGAGGGATCATGTCCCATTCGTCGCCGGTCGTTATATGTTGCAACTATACTATTCGATAATAGGTTGGCGTCGAGTTTAACAATGATAAACGGTTGACATAAGTAAGGGATTAATAACAAAATAAATATAATTAATTCACTAAATTAAAATAAGTTAGGGGATATGAAGTGTCATTGTCAAAATAATACGAGAACGACCAAACAACGACTGTTTTAGATTGGACACAAATACAAACACCCCTATGTAAAAGTGGAATATTCCGATCGGCGACGAGTGGGACACGATCCGTTCTGAGCTAGATCGACTTAATATATGGATACCTTTAGAATGGAGACTTATATACATAGTACCATCCTTATACTTATCGCCCACTCCCTCTCCCGCCTCCCTTGTTAAGCTTCCTAATCCTCAAATTCTTTATGCGATCTCGACTAATTCCGATGGAAACATTTTGCCCGGTGTCAACAAGACTTGTTTTCAAACTCTGTCGTTGTTTTTCGTAACCTATGCACATAGTCATTATTTATCTCCTGTCATTTCCTCTATCACCCCCCCTCCCCCCCTCAATCCTCGCAACCGCTACCCAAGAGTCAAATTTACCAAGAACAAACAATATTGAAATAGAAAAAAACTTTACTCTCTTTTTGCAAAATACTGTAAATGTCCCCTTTTTTTCACTCCATATTCTGCTTCTATGTCCAAAAAAAAAATAGAAAACTTTTGAAAACAAAAAATCATGACTCGTCGTTGTTCCATTCCTCTGCAATGACGTCATCCTCGTTTGATGTAACATCCTCCATTTTAATCACGATTTCTTTCTTCTCGGTATAATCGCCACTAACAACCGTCGAATCGTCTAGTAAATCGACGGATTCAATTGGGTCGTCAGCCTCGACTAAAATCGGTTCAGGCGATTCAATCGTCGTCACAACTGACACCTTATGTTCCTCATGTACATTCCTTGGCGTCCTGGGTTGTCCTTGGCTCTGATGTTGATGACTCATATCTGCGAGATTAGGTGTAAATCGTCGCACGTGAAGGTGTTGATATCGCGGTTCAACCGGCGGGAAACCGGTGCCCGGTACACTTCGTAACCGTCGCCTGATATTACGTATGGCTTGGGATAAACTGGTGTTGAATGGTCTCTGATGTAACATGAAAAAAAAGAAAACTCCACATATGACTATAGTGATTGAAACAGGGATAAATAATGCGAAATGCAAATGACATATTCTATAAAAAAAACAATAATTTTGATCTATAATTGCCCCCAAAAATAAATATCTAACGTGAAACTCTTAACTTTGAAAGGATGACTGTAGTGCCGGGCCCAAAATCAATCATTTTGATAGCTTCGTGGACCCACTGCTACGTCAGTCCTGCTTTGTAATTCTACACTACTTTGCGGTTTGAAAAATGACCCTTTAATCATCAGAGTCGATATCAGTCAAAGTATAGCCTGGACTACATAGCCTAGCAATCAGAACGTAACGTCAGTACTGTTTATCATCATAAACCACATGAAGTATATCATATAGGCTAGTAATTTTACACAGGTGATGGAAAAAAGTAAAGCCACATTCTTATACAAATTGTCCACAAGTCTGCAAACCAAGAATTCACAGACCTGTTGTATACAGAAGAACGTAACATTATTGTTATAGTGGAAACTCGAGAGGGAAGGTCGTGCCCCGGAGACGATTACGTCACAGGGCACCAGTTTTGTATAGTCTTCTCTATTTCCTTAGGTATATTTATTTTGAACATGAGAATGAATTATTCCTTATCCCATGCCCCCCCCTCACCAATTTGACCCGGCCCCAGTGCTGTATC
>JAIPMN010039946.1:1941-23193 GCA_020650975.1 Apostichopus californicus
TTCTTGTAATCGTTGACGTTAATTTGAGAAATTCCATTTTGGTCCAAATTTGACTATTTTATAAGGCTATACCCTTATCATTTTTTCAAATTTTGGCCCAAATCGCAACCTTTTTCAATTCTTCCCAAATCATGTACATAGGATAGAGGGCTCTTTTCTGTATGTATCAGGTATAATTATGTTCACATTGTTTCTTGTAACTGACATTAATTTGAGAAATTCCATTTTGGTCCAAATTTGACTATTTTATAAGGCTATACCCTTACCATTTTTTCAAATTTTGGCCCAAATCGCAACTATTTCAATTCTTCCCAAAATCATGTACATAGGATAGAGGGCTCTTTTCTGTATGTATCAGGTATATCTATGTTCAAATTGTTTCTTGTAACTGACGTTAATTTGAGAAATTCCATTTTGGTCCAAATTTGACTATTTTATAAGGCTGTACCCTTATCATTTTTTCAAATTTTGGCCCAAATCGCAACTATTTCAATTCTTCCCAAAATCATGTACATAGGATAGAGGGCTCTTTTCTGTATGTATCAGGTATAATTATGTTCACATTGTTTCTTGTAATCGTTGACGTTAATTTGAGAAATTCCATTTTGGTCCAAATTTGACTATTTTATAAGGCTATACCCTTACCATTTTTTCAAATTTTGGCCCAAATCACAACCTTTTTCAATTCTTCCCAAAATCATGTATATAGGATAGAGGGCTCTTTTCTGTATGTATCAGGTATAATTATGTTCACATTGTTTCTTGTAACTGACGTTAATTTGAGAAATTCCATTTTGGTCCAAATTTGACTATTTTATAAGGCTGTACCCTGATCATTTTTTCAAATTTTGGCCCAAATCGAAACTATTTCAATTCTTCCCAAAATCATGTACATAGGATAGAGGGCTCTTTTCTGTATGTATCAGGTATCATTATGTTCACATTGTTTCTTGTTACTGACGTTAATTTGAGAAATTCCATTTTGGTCCAAATTTGACTATTTTATAAGGCTATACCCTTATCATTTTTTCAAATTTTGGCCCAAATCGCAACTATTTCAATTCTTCCCAAAATCATGTACATGGGATAGAGGGCTCTTTTCTGTATGTATCAGGTATAATTATGTTCACATTGTTTCTTGTAACTGACGTTAATTTGAGAAATTCCATTTTGGTCCAAATTTGACTATTTTATAAGGCTATGCCCTTATCATTTTTTCAAATTTTGGCCCAAATCGAAACTATTTCAATTCTTCCCAAAATCATGTACATGGGATAGAGGGCTCTTTTCTGTATGTATCAGGTATAATTATGTTCACATTGTTTCTTGTAACTGACGTTAATTTGAGAAATTCCATTTTGGTCCAAATTTGACTATTTTATAAGGCTATACCCTTATCATTTTTTCAAATTTTGGCCAACATCACAACTTTTATCAAACCTTCCCAAAATCATGTACATGGGATAGAGGGCTCTTCTCTTTATATATCAGGTATAATTATGTTCACATTGTTTCCTGTAACTGACGTTAATTTGAGAAATTCCATTTTTGGTCCAAATTTGACAATTTTGTTCGCAAAGTTAGCAAATGTTTTGTAGCATCTGATGCTTAAATGAAAAGGAAGTATCGGTGTGATATGATCGTAATTAATTTGTTTATAAAAGGTTGTTGATAAAGATAATGGCAAATTACAAACCATCCCACATTTTTGGGAATTTTATTTATTTTTGTAGCCAGAAAGAATGCCCCATAGCCTTCATAAGTAAGTGATAGAAGTGACATCCTGTTCACAATTTTAAGACAAGTGAATTTGTAAGTGCACCATAAAGGTTGAATAATTGTAACAAATGATATTGGAAGAAATGCTTTGAAAGTCAAATTTTAAAGTGTTTTTGTTTTCTTCTTTTACCTTTTAGGTCAACTTAGATTCTAGGACACGGCTGCAAGTAGTGTCAAACTTGAGCCATCCCAATAAACATTCTTTTGAACAAGCTCAGAAGAGGATAGAGGCACTGATGGAGAAAGATTCATATCCAAGATTCCTTCGATCGGACATCTACATCAAAATGCAGAAAGCGGCCAAGAAGAACAAGTGAGTAGCCATGGATTACCACGGGCAGCCTACCGGCCAAATCAGGCCGGTTTAAGAACCAAAAACAATTGTCCAAGTCTTGCACTTATTAGGATATGTTAGGCCTTAAAGGCATTGAAGACTCGCCCGAACCGTGTGCCGCGCTCTGAAAAAGTTAACTTTCCATTGCTTGCAAGTGAAGTTTTCTGCTTGTCGCTACAAAATGCAGACAGTAATGAAACGTGATACCTTGTTATCTTTAGCTGGACCTGAGATGTCCATCGCTGTATCGTTTGTACAATGTGCTGTGGGCATTGACCGCAGCTGTATGTACTGACTGTACACTAGTGTCTAATGACCGACGGTAGCAAGCTGTGTGTGTATTTTCTGGGATCGATGGTGGTGTCTAACACTTCTGTTACACCTCATTCGAAACTAGGTCAGATTACCGGCATTGGACGTTTCTTTTTGCGCGAGTCTTCACACCCTTTAAGGGTTTAGGAATTCAAACTACCTACATTGTTTCAAGCTATTAGATTGAGATCTTGTAGGAGGTATTATGTGAAAGGGGATGTCTTTATACTTATCTACATCACACAATGAGGAAGACAGTATGCCTAAATTTGATTCTTTAGAGAAGAATAAAAGTTAAGATCTTGTTGGCAGTGAAGTAGTGTGTTAGCAGTGTCAAAGGGACTACATAGTTATGAAGTATCATTGGTTGCTCCAATCTCGGTTTGCATCAACAAGAAACCATCGGAACACAAAGATTGAAACAAAATCAGGGATACCATGCAACAAGATCTTGCAAAACTTTCAAAATATGCATAAAAGCTGTTTGTCAGTGTCTGATACTCTGCAATGTTTATGTAACTAAATAGTCCCTAGTTATCGGATAACCATCACAAGTGGAACAGATTACCCGAGGAAATAGAGAGAACAGTATCAGGCCATGTCTTCTCAAGAATGTGTTACTTAACATTCATTATCATATTTTCTTCTTTTTTTTTACTTTTTTTTTTTACTCTTTTTTTTTCATTGCATTTTCAATAAATGCTTTCAGCATGTTTTGATTAAAGACATCTGCCTATAGTTAAATGTAATCCATCACCAAATCGCATAACTAAATATGACATTGAAAAATATCATTTTCATGTCTCTCTCTCTCTCTCTCTCCTTCTCTTAACAGGTGATATGAATAAAACAGAATGAAAAAAGTAAAAACTGAGGACTGAAATGAAAGACAATAATCCAAAGTGTTTATTGTCAGTGCAATTTTAATCAACTCGTTTACCTTCTCTCGGCTAAAAGTTGTCACCGTGTCTAGATATTATCACCGAAACTAGACACATTACTACTGCCAAACTTGAAGCAATGTACACTACTGTACAGATGCACCAAACCTTTCTCTCCTATTTCATTCTTTGTAATTTACTTTATCCGTCAAGAACATTGTATACGGACAGTCAGACGGACTAACCTCACGATGATGTTTACCTATCGGAAAGGTCGTGCAGTAAACTTTTCTAAATTTATTAAAGCTGCACCTTAACCTTGACTGGGAAGAAAAGAGTTGAGAAGAAAGCCGAGGGTTCTTTTTTTCTTAACTTGAAATAATAGATTTTAAGAGCCAGAGAAGTATCCGCACAAAGCCAACAACCGTTAAACGGGTGAAAGGTTTTTACGAACTCTGGAACTGCTGATGCCGAGGTACTGCGCAGTTAAAAGCAATTTTATATTTCAGAAGATTAAATTTCCTCTTATTATCATCGGAAGCGGAAGCCGGTACACAATATAAACATTTTCATGTATACAAGCTTATGTAGGGGATACACTAAACTTTATAATAAAAGAGTACATTGTGATATCTGGTTACTGAGATGCTTTACCAACCAAGCACTTCATCAAAATGCTTGAGTAAGTTGTCATCATGTCTTAACATTTAATAACAGAAACCTTAACACCATCTCATCTTTGTCATCGACCGTATGATCAGCTTGTTTATTGGCCGACTTTTACCCAGTTTTAAGTCATTTTTATGCAGATGATTTCATCTGTTAATTAATATAGCGATATGCTCATTTTTGTTTTTGTCTCAATAACAGGAGGACTTGTTACATCATAAGAGAATGTATTCAGTTTCATCATCTGTAACTGGATTTTTGGCAGCTCTCACCACCATTCACGAACTTAAAAGCTTTTTCCCATTAAGATGTATCTTTGTCTCATCAACTAATGTACTACTACATTTGTCCCTGTAAAGGACACCATTTTCTAATTCATATAACTATTACCGCCTGAGAATTGATGAAACTGTCGGTATTCCTAATTTTTATAATTAAAAAAACCTTTTTGAGTAGTTTCAACTCATACCTTTACGGGAGCTGATGCGAGTAGTTTCAATTTGATGAGAGATTGAAATGTTAAACCTGGTGAGACGAAGACAGTAAATAGTATCACACAAGCTTATTTGGTTTCTGTCCCACCAACCCCCCCCCCCCCTTCCCGTAGGGCGTATCTGTTATTGGTGGTTATGCTGCTCATTATCTATTACAAAAGCAACACCGCCTAATACAGCACACAAAGGACATGGATTTGTGAGAAGGTAGATTTTATGAAAAGTAACCCAGGATAAATACTGGGCACAAAATTGGTTAAATTCTCTCTTACCTACTTGTTAACACTTGTACAACATATTTTCTTACCCAAAATGCATTGCGCTACCCATAAGGTAGGGTAGGGTTTCATCATCTTAAATTGTCGTTTCTTTAGAACATTCATTCATGGGTTAAAATAGTTTACGGAATTAAAAAGGCTTTGATGTACATACATATATAGGCAAAAAGATTGAACCTTCATCATGCATAATAATAATAATAATGATATTAAATAATAATTATGTTTGTGTACGATCTGTATGATAATCAAAGATATATCTGCCCAATGGACCAATTACCGTGTTTGTACATAGTTGGGATACCTCATTTTAACGTATCGTCGTGTGCACATAGAAGTGAGAAACATCAACATGTCAGTCAGTCAGTTAGTCAGTGGTGTAAAGTTGCTATGCATTGAAATTGTGTGTGTTTTACTTGTAAAAGATGCTGTTGATGCCGCTGTACTTATAGACAGACATTAAAGATATCTTCAGGGTGTTTTATTTCTATTTTTTTTTCCTTTCTTGTATCTCAAGGCATCAACAGGATGTAATCACACGACAGTATTCAGTATCGTCACCAAATATGGTAGGAGCTCTAGTATCACAAAACATGTTGAATACCATCTTGTTCAAACTTCAAGAGTGAGGGGGGGGGGGGAGGGGTGCTTCCATGAGATTCTCATCATCCTCTATAAAGTGATGAGGAAAATAATAATACGGTTACAAAGATATTGATAATTTCTGGGGGCAATTCTAGCATATTTGGAGGCAATACTGATGGTCTTTAATAATTTCATTGAAAGTCAAAATTATGCTTAATAATCCATATACATCATAGTTTTACTTCATTTTTTCTTCGTAATGACAATTGTGGGGCTGGAACTCTTTAATGTTGTTATATAGTTATTTAGGTTTCAATCATGTTGCATTTAAACAGAAGGTATGTTGTCAAACTTATTGTAGTTGGTTACAGAACAAATACGATGTAAATAGCACTGAGTGTAGTAAACCATTGCACCAGTTAATTTGTAAAACAATTACATAATTATTTTATACAAATGTTTAAAAGTTAACTCATCATTTGTAGTGGAATAGTAATGCACAGCAGTCAGTAACAACATCTCAGTTTAGCGGCATTAAGTATATCTTTATTTTTTATTTCATTTTTGCAATTCTGTTTAAAAAGAGATAGTTTGACAAGTCAAAGCAGAACTGTCACTGAAGAGCAAAAGGCTAACTCTTTTGTTTTATTAAAATAAATGAACTTTCAAACTTTGATAGCAGATAAACAACAACAGCATTTAGTTTTAACCAGAAAGAGAGTAAAATTTGGCAACCACTGACTGTGTGGTGTACATGCTACCGGGAAGAACGTCAAATATATAATAAACCAGAAAGAAATATTTTATTTTTGTTTGAATTCATCTTGCAAGAAGAGTGAAATTACTGGGTAAATAATCTTTTCTATTAAGTTAGTCTTTCACTGCTTGCATGAGAGCCACTCATAGAGATTATTAGTTCGTATTATTATTATTGTACAGATGAAAAGATATCAATATGCAATAGGAAATATAGATGTAAACTTGCTTCTTCGTCATCCTGTCTTCTCTAACAGAGTCCGGTCTCTGAATAAAATACTGAGTACCATCTTCACTCTGTGTGAGTACCATCTTCACTCTGTGTGAGTACCATCTTAAACCCAGTGTAAGTACCATCTTCACTCTGTGTGAGTACCATCTTAAACTCAGTGTGTGGTGAACCTCTTTTTCTCTCGTCTGTTGACAGTTAATACTCCTCCTGCTACCATGTTCTTTAAAAAAGTATTTCTTGCCCCAAAACTCACCTTTTTACCTCCTATCAACCTACTGTCCACCCCCCCACCTCCAAACCTAAACCTCGAACGCTCAAACCTAGTTGCCAAATTTCTTCCAACGTTCCCAGACTACACTAACTATTTGACGTGATTCTTGTAGATCCTAATGGCGGTATTAACTAAAGTTTTCACTTTCTCTGGTATTCCTCTCCTCCTGGAAAGATTCTCTAATGTTTCCGCTCCATTTTCCTTTTGTAGCAGCTCACAATACTTGTCAGCTAAATGTGGGAGATAAAAGTATTGACACTTAATTAGTACTGCAGGAAAAGTTCAAGAAGGGGAACGGTCACTGGAATTAACCTTCAAACTCCCAGCAAGTGTCAATGGGGGGGGGGCTACCACCAAAGAAAATTACCATGGCCAAATGTCTACCTGCTTATCTATGCCCACCCTCCTCTTCCCCCCCCCCCACCCCCCTTCTAAAGGTCTGTCAACACTGCTGTTAGAACTCTTTGTAGCAAATTCTTTTAGCTAGCATACCAAAATTTGGAGGCCCCCCACCCCCTTTCTAAAGGTCTGTCAACACTGCTGTTAGAACTCTTTGTAGCAAATTCTTTTAGCTAGCATACCAAAATTTGCAATACTGATGAAGGTAAAGAGCTTGAAAGTGAAATACTTACGAGACACGCTGCATAGATTAGCTATTGCCCAGCTGGCCCATAGGTGGACTTGATAGCTGTGACTTTCATCAAGCAGCTTAAGAATGGGCTGAAAAGACCTGTGAAATATGCAATGTATTCCTTTAGAAGGTCTTCACTATGCAAGAATTACTTTGCAACTACAAAATGTAATAAAACAAAGGGTGGCCCTCTGACATGACATCAAAATGGAGGGATACATCCAGAGACCCAGGTATTGTTATGTCACTGGACCCATTTTTGTACTCTTCATTTTTTTTGCAATATACACATATATATTTATATTATGAAAATGAGAAAGAAATTACTGCCAAGAACAACTTCCCCAAGACTGCCAAGAAAACTCATAGACACATTTGGGAGATTTCATAGTTTTAATGTTCTAATGTCTAAAATATGACATCATCAATTGTTTTTGTTTACCTACCTATTACAATGTTTTTATCTTTGGTAATGGAGATGGTTTTTTTTTTTATAAACAGGGTTTATTAAAGCCTGAATCTAACAATATTGAGCCTCTTAACATGATTTAATGATGGCAAAGATTACAGGTCTCAGTGGCACTATGACATCACAAATGAATCTCCCAAACGGAGCAAGACAAAGGGGGAGGGGGCCGTGAGGGGGCGGGGAGGGGGCGGGGGGATGATCTTCACAAAGATCTCTATCATACCAGCCAAAGATGATGGTTGTGTTGTTAATGTTCCCATTTAATCTGAGCAACATGTGACCTAGTCCAACCTTTGATGTCAAGGAGATCAAATGTGAGATTATTCGTTACCTGTAATTAATATTCCTTTGCGAATTGATATCCCATGAATCGACTGCAGCCTCTAAATGGAACAGCATGTCTTGTCTTGTTACAGCGCCCCCTATCCAATGTTCAGGCCCGTCAGAGGCGATGTGAGAGAGTGTTCCCGCAGCATTGTAACTGACCTCTATACCGTCACTCTTGTTCTGCAGCAGTTTTCTGTTCACGCAAAAAAAACAATTTCTCCATCAAAAGCTGTATAAATATCGTTATATTAAAGATGACCTAAACGGATCATCCTCTCAACCCCGAGCAATCTACCCCTCTGTGTGTGCATTGATTTTTTTTAATTATTTTTGCCATCAAAGTAAAGAGACACCTCAATTTACAAAGTTTGATTCTTTTCCTAAAGGAGGGAACATATACTAATGACCAAAACTGTTGCTAGTGATCTGTCCACTGGTCAGCCAGACAATGGGCCATAGAGTAACACAATACAAAGGAAATCAAAGAGATGAAACATGCAGCACCTCAATTTCAGCCATTTGATGCAGTCTTCACTCTACGGAAACTTGTTTAAAAAGGTACAACAAAAAAGCCAGTGTGTTATTTAAAAAAATAATACAACAACTTAAAATTAAGATACAGACTAATCAACATAATTGCACAAACTAGCAAATACAATTTTCCCGTTTTTCTCACAGCAGAAGAAACGAATTTGCTGTATGAACAGCTAAAAAAAAATTTAAAAAAAAACTCTTGATAGTTCAAGACCTTTCCTTGTGATTTTCTTAGAAACATGAGAAAAAAATATCCCTTTTGACATTCTATGAGAATTTCGTGTAATTTCTCTGAAAAATATGACATTTTGTCACAGTGTCCATTGTTTTGACGATATTTCTGCTTGTAAATACTCACATGAAGACACCGACGTGCTTTGAGAGTTGTCTCCGCAGTTCAGGTACTTCGGCTACGTTTCCTACGAGACCCATCATGTTTCGCAACAAGTCGGTCTTGTCCGGAAATGCCTGGATTAAAAGACAAATATCGTTTGGCATTATGCTTTCTTTGCTTTGATAAAGAAAGAATCAAAGTTAAAAAAATTCTCTTTGACTCTTGCAACATGAGAATATCATATCTGTAACACCAATATGATAAACACCTTGTATTAAAAGGAACACTCAGGTATATTTAATAGGAATCAACAAAATAATCAACATTTTCCAAAAATAAAATATATCATGTTATAAATAATACAACAAATGGTGAAAAATGAAAATCAAAGGCAACTTCTAACTTGATCTACAAAAGATTTTCTTTCCCCTCTGGATTCTATATTCCAGGCCTGATCTAATTTACAATGACCTGACTATGGCATAATATCTCTCACAGGCCCTGACAACTCCATATACCTCCAGTATATATACCTCACTTCTTTTTGTTTAAAGGGTGTGAAGACTCGCGCAAAAAGAAACGTCTCATGCCGGTAATCTGACCTAGTTTCGAATGAGGTGTAACAGAAGTGTTAGACACCACCATTGATCCCAGAAAATACACACACAGCTTGCTACCGTCGGTAATTAGTGTACAGTCAATACATACAACTACGGTCAATACCCACGACACAGTGTACATAGCAGCATGGTCTAGATAAAAGATAACAAGTTATCACATTTCATTACTGTCTGCATTTTGTAGCGACAAGAAGAAAACATCATTTGCAAGCAACGAAAAGTTAACTTTTTCAGAGCGCGGCACGCGGTTTGGGGCGAGTCTTCAATGCCTTTAAGTATTGGTAAGCCAAATCTACTACTATATAAATGGAGAGAGTCTAACAAACTTCTCAACTGTAGTACTGTTAGTTGTAGTTTGTTAGATCTCATCTACAATTTCATTTTACCAGTTTCCACTTCTCACCAGATTCACTAGACCACGAGCAGTAGCAATGTTTCAGATGCATCTGTGCCTACCCTATTTAGCATATAAGAATTGGGTTGGATTTGTTGTCGACTCTAAATGGTATGAAAGGTTGAGTACCAGCTTGCTGCACCCAAGACGAAATACTTTACGGCATTTCAAACGAAGTAAACCCCTCGTAAAACATCAATGAAACGTCAATAATTTGGTGGAATTTGGCAAAAGGTTCCTTTACTAATGAAAGTCATGAAACACCACCCCAATTCTTAAAGTCTGAAAATTGATATATGCTAGTGAAATATTCTGAGGGAATAACAAGCTTTCTGAGGAAGTTTCAAGTAGATATTGAAGAAATGGCAAATCACAACAAACCTGTAAGCTTAAGAGAAACAATTCCATACCATCACTAGAAACAAAGATTTTACAGTTGTATGGGGTCTCATCTGGAAACAAGAAAATTAAAATGCATGTCATGTAAAATGAAACATAGCACTGTGTATTGAGCATTGCTGAGTGATCAAGGATGGGATAAGACAAACCAAAATGATCTTGAAGCTTATCTTAGGGACGACTAATGTCTACGAATTAAAAGTACTTGGCCATACCTCGGTCATACAGGGGGGGAGGGGGG
Source organism: Apostichopus californicus (assembly GCA_020650975.1). Classification (NCBI taxonomy): domain Eukaryota; kingdom Metazoa; phylum Echinodermata; class Holothuroidea; order Aspidochirotida; family Stichopodidae; genus Apostichopus; species Apostichopus californicus. The sequence continues at coordinate 12,482 of JAIPMN010039946.1, forward strand.
AGGGTTATAGACAGTTATCTTTTTGAATGGCAATCTGCCAAGTGAAACCACCAAAGACAGCCTAGAATAATGAAGAGACCACCATCGAATATCCGGAAACATCAGCTCCTACACGGACCTCCTAATTGGGCTATTCTTAATTTTATTTTTGCATATGGTCAACGAGAAATCTAATAACTGGATTTCATTGTGGGCATAATATGGAACTGGTTTTCATTGTATTTGCCTAATTTAACTGCTGTAATCTTTTCAAAAGAGAAAAGAATTTGTTTGCTAGAAGTGGACTGGAGCCAGTGACATGCACTCTACCTAAATGAGCTATTCGTTACCAACAGCCCTATTTTGGTAGAGAGTAATAAGCTACCCCCTCTTTAGCGTTTGTGTGTGTTTGGCTATGACAGTGCAGCACCCCTTTAACATACTCAGTGATGTATATCGAGATGTCATGTCCCCGGCTAGTTTTTTAAATATACAACTCTGAAAGAAGCAGGCAACGGTCTGCAAGAGGATGTCTGCTTTTCACATATATTATTCATGTCTGTTGTATACAGTTTTCAGTACCTTAACCCAGGGTAGGCAATCATGTAAAATGGATATTTGGGGCAAACTTTCAGATCATTGGAAAGATGCTTAAACAATAATGACTGGGAGTATGTTTTATCTTCTTTTTTTTTTTTTGACGAGTTGATTTTGATAAATCTGTTGATGCTATTCGATACTCAAAACCCATTATATTTTTAGGTCTTCAGTTTGATCATTTCAAGATAATAAACTAAAGTGAACTTTTTCAATATTTCCAATATTTTGATCTCATCGAAGTAATACTATTATGAGAAACTGTCCAGGCAGCTAAAAAGTTTGGTATTCGAAATCTAACTTATGAATTATTCATGAGCGTTAACTTTCACTTGGCCAAACGAAAGTACACGAGGGATAACGCTGTCTGATTGCTTGCCTGCGATCTTATTTCGAGTAATATGCGTAAGATTTTGATAACAATTCTTGGCCAAATGCAGAAAGTTTACCTTGAATGGAAAAAGACAAGTGTGACCCAAACCTTCACCCAACTAAAAATTATTTGGGGGAACATATTCGTCACTTCTCTTTACAAATCCCTCTTTAAAGCACCTCAACCAAGTTTCAAGCCAATACGGTCCTGGCGGCTTCACGGTTATTGATTACTATGAGTCTCAGAGTGTAAGCTCTCTGAAACATTAATTGCTGTGGGACCAGTGTGTCTGTGGAGATCCTGTTAGGACCGGAACTGAGGCCCTCCAACTTTTATGAGAATTTATCTTCGCGGGTTTTTGTTAGTAGACGATCAAGGCTTTTGCCTTCCAAGGAGATCCTGGTAGAATAAAGACGTCGGGCTGTCTAACAGATAAATTTACCCGACAAAGGCTTTTTGCAGTATGCAGGCAGTTTTTTTTTTACCAGTTATGTCTCTCTTAGATAATCAAGGTTGTTAATTGCTTTCTTCCTCTCTAAATAAATGACTGATAATGGACCAAAATGATATCACAAACACCGTAATATGATCAACTCCCCTAGACTGTTTCAGCTTTTAAATACCTGTTACATTCCAAAGAGCACTCCAGGCCGTTTCCATGACTTCATCGTAAATTCTCTTTTCCAGCCCAGTCTTAATCAGCTGTAACATGCACTTGAAAGCAAAAAAAAACAGATATATTTCAATCATGATGTAAACCTAAATAATTAAAGATAAGGCCAAGTTTATCATTAAATGTAGGAAATATTAATGAAATATGGGTGAGATAGAAAGGTCAAAGGTTAAAGGTCCTGCATATGGGGTGATGTTTTAAAGGTCCTTTCATGAGAACAAAGGACAAACCAAACTTGACAGTTAAATAACACTAAGAGAATAAGCTCATGTGGGCATAAAATGGAAACAACCAGAAAGCCAGAAGGCGTTCTGATTCCTTGCCTTTAAACATGGCACCACCTGATTAATAGAGCAACTGAGTTGGGTATTTAACTTTCCCTTTGACCACTGACCACCTCAATTAACCTTTGACCTCTGCAGAAACAAAGGGTTCTTGCACCCAATAAGGAGGATCCACATAAATTGAAGCTCTTCATTTTGAGTTTGAGAGCGTACCAAGCTTCAGACTTTGGCTTCTGTTGACCTCAGCTGACCTTTGAACTCTGCATAACACAATAGGTTTCTTCTCCTCAATAAGGTGGATCAACAAATTAAGTATGGAGTAAATCCAAGACTTCCTGTTTAAGTTAGAGAGTTTATAAGGTTTCCAGACTTTCACCTCTGTTGACCTCAAATGACCCTTAAACTCTGCAGAAAAAAAAAAGTTCATCCAACCTCTACTTTGAGAGTTAACGTGTTTGCAAGGTTTTGGGGTTTTGACCTCTCTTGACCTTCCACCTCCACAGAATGCCATAAGTGTCTTATACTCAATATGGTGCATCTACACACTAAATATGAAGTTCATCCACCTTATAGTTTTTGTTTTCCTTCCTTGCAATGTTTCCAGACTTTGACCTCTGTTGACCTGAGACCTCCACAGAAAACAAGGGGGATTATTCTACTCATTGAGGTGAACTACTTACCAAATATGATGTTCTACCACCATATAGTGTTAAAAAGCACAGACAACACAACCACATGCACATATGCAATCACCATTGCATAGATTCCTTTTGCCTCTGGCAAGGAATAAAATATTTGAGAAATTTATTCTTTGACTAATCTTACACGGCATGCTTATGTAGAAGTTGTGTTACTAGCCTAGTCTTAGGCTAGCACCAGGTTTTCCATGAAGGGAATATTACTAGCCTAAGTATTTTTGGGGGCTAGTCAGTTTCCACCTGTTAACATCAATGCCAACAAGTATCAGGAACACCGACTAGTTTTAGCCCAAGGGTACACTGATAAAGATATACAAAGGTTCATTGTACACAAACCTTTACTTTCTCATTAATCTTATCTGCCACGAAAGTGTAACAGCCTCGTCAAAGAACTGAGTATCGATATCAGCTTTGAAAGTATACAAAGGTTTTCTCCATGTTTCACACATAACTCTTGGGACATGACACAAGCAACAGCCTAACAATGTATTTTTTTTCCAACCATATTTATGCTTCAATTTTTTGTGCCCTTGTCTGTCTATTAAAGGTAAAGAACCGTATCACTATTATAGTGACACTATATTCTGGCAAATTCATAGCCGTACGCAGCTACAGATGTAGAGGGATTCAACTCACCTCCACGAGCCCAAGTTTGCCAACCAGGAGCTTCTTGTCGCCTTCCACGTGACAGACGATCGAATTGCACATGTAAACATAAATCCGTGGTAAAAGTCCTTCGGAGTCCTTTAACTTTAAGACGCTTAAGAAATTTTTAACAACTCGTTCAAACTCAAAGCAAAAATCTCCCGGTATGTCAAAGTTCAACAGAGCTAATCCGCAGTTTCGGAGTAACGTCACATTCTTCAAGTGTCGGCACTTCTCGATGGCATCTAGAAGGGCTGTGATTATTAGCCTACGGAGAAAAAAGAGGACACAGGGATATTTTTATATATTATCAACATATTATAAACATCGCTGAAAACATATTATTTTAGAATTGCCTATGATGTTTGAACTGTACAGTATTTTTGTATCACCATAGCTTTATTGTATTTTTCTATCCTATCATAAGTTTTATGGTATATAACTTTTAGGCGATATTTTTGTACTATTTGCTTTTGAATGTTTCCTGTATTTTTCCTGTATATTAATTGTTTCAATTCCTGTAAAGCGCTTCGAGCAGCGTTGCTGATGAACGCGCTATATAAGTACTATTTTATTATATTACTTCTCGAAGTAAAAATAATCCTCCAAATAAAACAAGAGAGTGGCTGTGGTCAGTCAGAGCTAGGCAGAAGAAGAGCTTAGAATTAGACCTGGTGAACTCCTACAGGAACTGTTGATGGTGAAATTGCTGTCGCATAAATTGTTATTAAAGCAACTCTATTAGGTTGGTCAGGATTTCTTCCAAATCTATCCAGTTTTTACCTTAAATCCAGATTACAAATGCATTCAAATGCTGTTAAACGAGTATTTATGGAATTTGTTTCGGTCCTCAACGATTTCATTTCCCAGACACTTTCTCACAGCAGTATCAACAACATTTACAAGCAAAACTGGAATATTTCAATAAGTTTTAACTTTTACATAAGGATTTGGATTGAAACTTGACTTTATCAAGCTAATGAGCTACATTTTTATGGAATTTCAGTATCAAAGAGAATTTTTTTTTCTTTTTATCAAATCTCAATAAAAATTGTTCTTTCAATTGTTCCCATTGACAAAAAAAAACACTTATTGCCCCCTACATTGTTTTCTTGACAAAGTTACCTCATGAAATATAAACAGGAAAATGTACGGACATAGGAAACAGAAGAAATTAAGCAAGCGTAGGTGCCTCCCTCTTCCAGCCCCTTCTTGCCCCCCCCCCCCCGCCTCCCTGCCCGTCATCCAGGGCAATTGGATAAAAACAGGTCTTCAGTTTAGCAGCTATTGTGCAGATGGTAAATTGACATGTTTTCCAGAAACAAATTAAAATTGCCCTCCTCCTCCTGCAAATCTACTGCTCAAGTCCTAGAATAAGGAATATTTGGATGGATCTATCAAATAATCTACAAGCACTTCAGGAACCTCTGTCTTGTTCTGTTACCAACTACTCTCCACAGAAAAATAATACATTGTCAAATCTCTTCCACCTCAGAGAAGATCTCTCAACCATAACATCCCTTAACTTCCTTCCTATAAGAACAAACTGCGGTAAATAAACCTTGCCATGTAAATAAGCCTTGTAAGTAAGCCTGTAAATAAGCCTTGCCATGTTTACAACTTACTGTTTTGTCTGGTCTGTGAAATGCATTCTATAGTTATTTCTTGAAAGATGAAACAAGGATGCACTGTGAAGGAGAAAAAGACAAAATGGAAGTAATAAGGAACACACCTGTGCATGTCGACAAAATGAACAGATGTCTACTACTGCCGTAGATTGAATTAAATGCAATGTGCATACTGTTGCTGTACACCAATAAGTGGCCTGCAGGCCAAATCCCACCCATGACAGATTCATCTCTGCACAAATGAAAACAAAATAGAGATACAGACTCCTTAAGGTCTCAAGGAATTGAACAAACTACCAGCATTCCTGAACATTTCACAATCTATATGTACAGTGATATTTGATTCTGGCACTTTGCTCCAACCAAAGTTCCTCTTTGGTCCACATAAAATATTAACTGAGAAAGCCCTGGTTTAGACTAACATAGAAACAAGAAATTTGGCCCCAAAAAAATATATGGGGTTATGGAAAATAAACATCGTCAATAACATAAACTGTTGTGGAACTCTACACTTTCTGCACTGGTTTAAACCATTGACAACCAGCTCAACTTTTGTCCAAATCTACAGTTTCTGCATTGGTTTAAACCACTGACTACCAGCTCAACTTTTGTCCAACTCTACAGTTTCTGCATTGGTTTAAACCACTGACAACCAGCTCAACTTTTGTCCAACTCTACAGTTTCTGCATTGGTTTACTTTAAACCACTGACTACCAGCTCAACTTTTGTCTAACCAAAAGTTTCTGCATTGGTTTAAACCATTGACAACCAGCTCAACTTTAATTGAACTCTACAGTTTCTGCATTGGTTTAAACCACTGACAACCAGCTCAACTTTTGTCCAACGCTACAGTTTCTGCATTGGTTTAAACCACTGACAACCAGCTCAACTTTTGTCCAACCAAAAGTTTCTGCATTGGTTTACTTTAAACCACTGACAACCAGCTCAACTTTTGTCCAACTCTACAGTTTCTGCATTGGTTTAAAACCACTGATAACCAGCTCAACTTTTGTCCAACTCTACAGTTTCTGCATTGGTTTAAACCACTGACAACCAGCTCAACTTTTGTCCAACTCTACAGTTTCTGCATTGGTTTAAACCACTGACAACCAGCTCAACTTTTGTCCAACGCTACAGTTTCTGCATTGGTTTAAACCACTGACAACCAGCTCAACTTTTGTCCAACTCTACAGTTTCTGCATTGGTTTACTTTAAACCACTGACAACCAGCTCAACTTTTGTCCAACTCTACAGTTTCTGCATTGGTTTAAACCACTGACAACCAGCTCAACTTTTGTCCAACTCTACAGTTTCTGCATTGGTTTAAACCACTGACAACCAGCTCAACTTTTGTCCAACTCTACAATTTCTGCATTGGTTTAAACCACTGACAACCAGCTCAACTTTTGTCCAACTCTACAGTTTCTGCATTGGTTTAAACCACTGACAACCAGCTCAACTAGGAGCACTGGTTAAATGTTTGTGCACATGTCTTTCTCTCTTAGATACACAGCAATCCACATTCGTGTGAATATTGCCCAGCAGGCGTGGTCAGCATGACACATGCTTTCAAAGGCTAAAGGAAGTCTAAGATTTCCAAATTAGAAAATAAAAAGCTAGTGAAAATTTCAAGTCATTTGACATGATGATATCATTTATTGTCCCTGTTGCCAGATATATTTATATATAAAACTTTAAGTGCAATTTTTATTTTCACACAATACACAAAATAATTTATTGTGGTTCCCACACTTTTCAACATGAAATTCCAGACTTTTTTCCAGACTAATTTCAAGACAACACATGTTTTACAGTTTATTATGAAGCTGACACACTAATGAGGAACTAATGTTGGTTAATGCTGTTTTTAAGTTCATCTCACACTTCTAAAACACCATGCTCATGTAAATCTTATCGCAGTGCACTAGTAAGTCTAGACCTAGCTGTTATAGTCAGCATAGGATCTTAATGTTAGGATAGACCCGATGACTTTGCTAAATTGCATGAAGGCTAGCTAGACAGAAAAAAGATCAAATCACAGGAGAGTAGAGTATACATCCAAAATTGACTGCGCCAGACAAAATATGCCCCTCTACCCCACCCCCCCCCCAAAAAAAAGAAGTTTTTGTGAGATATAGAGGCATTCAAATGAAAACTTTTCATTGCTTTTCCAGACTATGACATGAAAGACCTAAAACAAAGGTATTTTTTCCCAACTTTTCCTTTTTTTTCAGACAGCGTGGGAACCATGATTTACGTTACCTTTGTATGCTGTGTTAGTAACACTGAGAACAGGCACAATTGTTCAAGCTCTACCTGTGAGTTTCACTTAAAGTTCTGTTTACACCTTGACTTTTACACAACTATACGAAAAATTGATATTTACCTGCCAGGAATTTGAATTTTTCCATCTCCTGGGTAGGTATTCATAATAGATGTAATTGCCTGGTGGAAATGAAGGAAATATGTGTGATTTTTCTTCATTCTGTTACCATTAACTTATTTTGTTTTCTTGAAGGGAATAGGAGGGGGGGGGGGGGAGAATGTGGGTTTCTAAAATATGTACGAAATACTACATTCTACCATAATTCATATATTGTACTTAAGCCATACTAGGCATTTCACTATAAACGAGCACAAACCGATGCCTGTCGTGATGGTCTAAATTATCCCTTGTCAGTTAAGACTGGTTCTCTACAATCACATTGTTAATATGATGAGGCACAGGAAGTACACCTTTGTACAGAATGATTAAACTAAAAGTTTTTGTTTATAATCAAGTCAGCGAACACAGGAATGTTTTGTAAACAAACGCATTTGACCTTTGACCTACCACTAACAATGTATTATTAGTGTGAGCACTAACCTCCATATGTAATGTACAGGACATGTGTGCAGAGCTATTGCCATTACACGTGTCGGTAGAAATCGAAACTAAAAGTTGTATTATACACAGTACAAGACTTACCCAGAATTCATTACTAGAATGACTTGTATATAGTATGAATCAATACCCTTTGACGAGCGTAACCATGGTATATACAAAAAATATTCCCGATATTTTGCCATTTTAATAGTCTAGTTGCATTTTACCAGGCGTACAATTTTATACCACTATGCTCAGTCTGTAAACAATACCTGAGCATGCGTCCATTGACTCGACTACAAACCAAAACTTTTAATTTGCTTGTTCTTTGCAAAAAGTGTTATTTCTTTGCAAAAGGAGAACTGTACCTCGTCATAAACATGTAATTTTAGAGAGCCTAGTCCACACTGAAGGGACCATGTAAGCCATCATGATATGAAGTGGTCTCTGCATGAAAACCTAGTCCACACTGAAGGGACCATGTAAGCCATCATGATGTGAAGTGGTCTCTGCATGAAAACCTAGTCCACACTGAAGGGACCATGTAAGCCATCATGATATGAAGTGGTCTCTGCATGAGAACATAGTCCACACTGAAGAGACCATTTAAGCCATCATGATGTGAAGTGGTCTCTGCATGAAAACCTAGTCCACACTGAAGAGACCATTTAAGCCATCATGATGTGAAGTGGTCTCTGCATGAAAACCTAGTCCACACTGAAGGGACCATGTAAGCCATCATGATATGAAGTGGTCTCTGCATGAGAACATAGTCTACACTGAAGAGACCATTTAAGCCATCATGATGTGAAGTGGTCTCTGCATGAAAACCTAGTCCACACTGAAGAGACCATTTAAGCCATCATGATGTGAAGTGGTCTCTGCATGAAAACCTAGTCCACACTGAAGAGACCATTTAAGCCATCATGATATGAAGTGGTCTCTGCATGAGAACATAGTCCACACTGAAGAGACCATTTAAGCCATCATGATGTGAAGTGGTCTCTGCATGAAAACATAGTCCACACTGAAGAGACCATTTAAGCCATCATGATGTGAAGTGGTCTCTGCATGAAAACCTAGTCCACACTGAAGAGACCATTTAAGCCATCATGATGTGAAGTGGTCTCTGCATGAGCACCTAGTCCACACTGAAGAGACCATTTAAGCCATCATTATATGTAGTGGTCTCTGCATGAGCACCTAGTCCACACTGAAGAGACCATTTAAGCCATCATTATATGTAGTGGTTTGTCCATGTTTAAAATGAAATTTACATTGTAATACAGCTCTAAAGGAAGAAATTGATAGGAAAGCCACTGACCTCAACACAGGCTACGACCTGTTTACAGTCCACCGCTCTGATAGTGTCAAAGAAAGCATTCATAGAGACCAATGCAAACTGCTTCCTTTCCCTGTACATTTGAAGTGCTGTTAATATGTTGGTTTCGCAAGAAAGGTTTGCCACCTATGAGGAAACCAAAACAACATATCTTGGATGGATGAACATTACATTAATACGTACCACACCCCTAACAATTTGAGTCAGATTAGAAAACCCTTGCTTGTCTCCAAAAATTCAATTTCTGCAAGTGGGGTAACACAAGCTGATATACAGGATAAAAATACTATTGCCACAGATCCGAGACCATTCAACATGACCAGTAATCCATGTACCCATCATGGAGGCTACAATAATAATGTGCCCTTGTAATCCCTCCCCCCTTCCCCTGCCCCCAACCCTACCTCCCCCAAAATATGATACTAGGGATAATAAGTTATGAAATTTAAGACATTTTCTGTAAACACCGTTGGACTATTAACAAGTACTCATCTTCACACAATTTAAGATTTACAGTTAACAATTCAAAATCCCTTCCCATTCCCTTCAAAATGATAAATCCCCTGCCCTCCCCCACCCATTCTAATTTTTTTTTAAAAAGCACTCCCTAGGCCTTCCCAGTGTCCACCCCCTCCCCCACTAACCTCACAGTTAAGCCATTTTGTCTTTTACAAATCTTGTTAATTAAATTAATTGTGGTTCAGTTTATCTCAGATTTACCTTTGAGGCTGGCAACGAATCCACGACTTCATCGTCGATATGAAGCAAACCCAGAAATTTGAATGTTCTTCGACAATTTGATAAAAACTTAGATATGGAAAAGGTCTCCTCTCTGTAAGTCACCATCTCGTCTTCGTACACGTAACCTCCGCCTTCCTCTATGAAGTCAGCATCGATAGGCCTGAATTGAGAGGAGGAGGATGACAGATAAACATCTGAATAAACCAAATAATTATATCGTCTAGATTCACTCCCTTGTCCCTTAATTGATACACTGATAAACCTATGGTTAGGAGGAAGTATCTGGCCTGGCACAAAAGAAAGAGCTTATGGTAACAACAAGAACATAAGTGGTAATGCTTGCTATATATCCATAACTGATGTAACTAGACAATAAACAGTCCACACAGCCAAAGAATGATAGCAAAACAGTGCAACAGTATATGTGTACATGGCAGTATATGTGCTTCTTCAACTACTGTAGTGTATATGAAGCGGGGGGGGGGGGCGGGATGAGGGATGGTAGCGGAGGGAAACCTATAAACGCTGTATCTGTTGGTGTACTCTTCTACTGTAGCGGTATATTTCCTGATATAATCGTTGGCTCTGAAATGTATGTTAGTGATGTTCAAGTTTTAATTTTGAAACTATACACCAGAACTAAATTTCATAAAGTATCATATTGCAATTGAAAGCAACAAGAATGAAAGCAAGTCAGCGACTTCCTCGTTTCACTGCTGTTTTGTTTCTCTTTCGTCTTCTCTTTTAGACAAACAATTATATGAAGATCAACAAAGTTTTTCTGATTAAGTTCCTCTCTCAACTCCTCCTCCCCCCCTCCCCCCCCCCCCGACATTAACATTAGTTACAATGCAGACTACAGCCTCTAAGAAACAATTTCAGGGTA
>JAIPMN010039954.1:0-11149 GCA_020650975.1 Apostichopus californicus
CGAGGAAACTTAAGGTACCTGAAAAATCACCGTATAATGGTATCCCCTCGGTAAGACCAGGGACGATTATATAAGAAAACCCCTTTCATGGGTTCCAAATGAGAAAAATGAGAAAAAGACTATAAATTAAATTCGTTGACAATTCGTTACTTGTTAGAGGATAGATCCAGTTATGTGTTTGTATTACGTTTGTTTGGTAAAGCATGGAGCTATAAACAGAACGAAAACCCGGTCACGATGTGGTTCCAAACGGTACAATTATCTTCTTAGAAGAGTCTTAGTTAAGGTAGCAGATGCACACCCAACCATTAACAGGTGTCTATGTGATAGAGATGAACGACATACCCCCAAAAGGTAAGAACATGTTTATTCCACCCTGCAGGGAAATAGCATCTTAAAAGTTCTTTGACAGACAAAGGTGATAGCTTGAACAAATCAAAATATTACAGACCGATTCTCATTAGCATTGATTTTTATAGACTTATTATTTATTGCAGTACCTAATTTTCGTTATAAAGTTGGGCTTCCCAAAATAATGGTAGATCGAACATGTTGAATTTCTGAGCATGTACCTAATAAGTTATGCTTTCAATGTTTTCAGTGTCAAGTGTGTAAATTTAGCTTGAAAATGGAAAAAAGAGGAAAAATTAAAAGAAAAAAAAGGAAGAAGAATAGCTAAAGGAATAGCCATGTTTGCACCTCATGGCAACACTTTGTCATCATGACCTGACAAAATGACACACTCATGACACAAATTTCAATCCTGATATCTCCCAAATATTTCGATTTATTCCTTGAAATTGTAAACGTTTTAAAAGTTCAACAGACTATTTTAATCTCAAAATATCAACTTTCCTGAAACCTCGGGATAATGATATAATTAGGTGGTACTCAATAAAGTAGGAGAGTGTATGAGGGTATAGCGAAAGGTCCAAATGAACTGTTGATTGATTTCGGTGTTTCCTCAAACTTTTTAAGGAAAATGCCAAAATTTCAATGGACTTTGGTAGGCCTATGACCAAACACAAAATGATAATTTGACAGTATAGCTAGCTGTCAATTTCCTCGTGTGAAATGAAACCGGGCATTGCTTTTACGTCCGTTTAACAATGTGCTATGAAGTCATACTTGTTACGTTGACTCGAATTTTCAATGATTACAGCAGCATGGGTTGTTATTACACATGTTTAGACATGGCAAAACAAAAAGTGACGGATAAATCCACACCTCAGCACCACGATCGTTTTGACTTGATGTGGATGCGCATAAATCAAAGTAGAGATGGTGTGCAAATAAGGAGGATTGGAGGTGACACAAAGCAGTTAAGAAATTCTGTGTTTAAATATGGATGTTTCTCCGTGCGAGCAGACGGTTCAGTACGCTTAACTTGCTCCTCTTCTAGCTCAAAGTCTAAACTGTCATGATATAGAAATGTGCGTGCACCCTGACAGGCCAAGCCCTCAGATATTAACGTGGGGGTATGATATGTTAGTTGAAAACTTCTAGCTATACTTTAGCGGACCCTAAACGTGACGGACTTAGTGTGTAAGATAATGGAACGATTACTTCTGGTACGACACCTACAACAGCTATAAAATAGAAAGCTCCTGATTAAAACCCTAAGAGGGCTGCCAACCGTGACTGGAATAAACACCGTCGCGTTCTAGCTTTACAAGGATGATAAAGGCCAGTCTCTTAACATTAGCAATTCCGTTAGATTTGTACAGTTTTTCTGATCATAAAATAGTTACAATACTACGGTGGCTTAATAGGGACATAGGAAAGGAAACAAGTCTGCTCATATCTGAAAATTTGGACATTTGGTCTCTACATTTGGACTTTTGTTTTTTGAAGGAAAAAAAAGAGGCAACATTTTGATATAAAAAGTCAACATTGTGAGATTTGGGGACACTGTTTTTCTTTCCTATGTCCCTATTAAGCCACCGTACAATGCTGACATATTGTGCACACAAAATTAAACTGCCGCATGCAACCAACACAGAAGTCTACTGCTGTACACATGTAAGTAAAGGTTTGATAGATACAGCGTGATAGTCTGACGTCTATCTTGTCCGTGCGCGCATGCAAAAAGTGATACAAGAGCGCTCACAAGAATATCAGCACAAAATCAGAAGCGCGCTCCGAAATATTTGTCTGCATTGCATGCTGTACGTACTGATTACATACGTGCGTTTGCGTTGATCTATAAACGAGTGTTTACTATACCGTCATACACAGTGGTTTGTGAATGGAAAATATTTGTTGTCATTTTGTAGGCGTTCATATCAACACGTACTGTACTGGGCAGTTCTCTCTTCATTGCAAGTAGTGTAATCTAGACGTTGGATATATCTTGACGTCGTCCTTCGCCTTAATTTGATTGTTCGAACGACTCCAATGAAAGTTCGGGTTGCACAGAAGAAAAGTTGTTTTTCGGGGGAGTGGGGGAGGGGGAGGTGATTTCATACAAACACAGTAAGTCATTGCGATATTTTCTTGAAGACCTCAGTGGTTAACTTGATTTCTGTCTCACTCGTCGACTTTCACGGAAAATGGCCGGAAAGTATATTATGACGAAAATGATAGCAGCTGGAAGGAGGGGGGGGGGGGAAGTGTTTTTTGCTACAGTATTAAGCCACCGCGGTTTCTTTTCTCACAAGCTTTACAATGTATGTTCTTCGGGAATGTTCCGACATTATTTAGCCTATTAAGTACCACTTAGTGTGGAAATAGCTTTGTACCTGTTAGATCTACTTAACATCCTCTACGAGCTGATAGAACATGAGGAGGCTTTTGAAAGACAGTGCCAAACAAAATATCGTACCGTCATGAACAATGAAACGAGCATGCATGGGAATCTGATTGAAATGGTTGCACGATTTAGGTGTAATTTACCATTGTATAGACAGGAATACGAAACTATGTTTAGCCATCCACCCCTCAGCCCTCCCCCTCCTTTCCCTACGTGCCACTCAGCCGACTCATTAAAAAAAGGTGAAATTGAGTGCATTCGCTTCCCAATGCGTGAAAAAAAACGAAAGATGCGACAATCATGAAACTAGACAAAGTAGACTAGTGTCTGTACAGCAGATATCACCGAGAATAAAACTATCAGCTTGCTGATTCTATTTACGACACGTTTAGAACTTCTACTGGCAAACTCTACTCTTTGTCGAATTAATCTCTCTAATGTCAACACTATATAGCCTACCGTTTGCCAGTTGTAACTATATAGGCCTACTTCAATATTTTATTGGCACTTTTCACGATGGTTAACTAACCTCTTATCACCTCATACATAAGAAATATCAATTCAAAAGCAAGGCATAGCCCTAGACTATAGGCACAGGCTAGGCATATAGGCTAACTTTACAGACAGACAAAGAGCTTTCGACAGAGTGTAAAATATCACTAACCAGCATATGCGCATTCTGTTTATGTCTTCAAATGTCGTCTTCCTCTTCTTCTTCTCTGCAAACATATCATAGAGGCGTTCCAACAATTAAGACGAAGAACGATGGCAAGATATATCCAACGTGTAGACTGCACTGCATACAATGTTGAGAACTCCCCAGTACGTGTTGATATGGACGCCTGTAAAAAAAACAACAAATTCCCATTGAAACATCACTGTGTATGACGTTATAGTCAGCACTCGCATATAGATAAACGCGCACGCACGGAGGTATTATGTACGTACAACATGCATACAGATATTGCAGTGAGCGCGCGCTCTTGTATCACCGTATGTATGCGCGCGCTGGGAGCACGAAGGTCAGCTTATTACGCGCTAGCTAAAAATTGAACCTATACCTAATGGTGTAAAGCAGAAGACTGTATTGGTAGCGCCATGCATTGTCGGACAAATAGCAATTTAGCTGTGTGAATAATCACAATAGAAAGAATAAACTTGTCTAAACATTAGTAGCTGAATATGCATATGGCAGTTTAGTTAGGTCACCTTCTTCAACGGAGATTAAATAGCCTATTCACTTAATCTAGCTAAATTGCTCACGTTAATGCAGGTTGGTTAATTTATTTTTTTGGTATTTGAAGACATAGTAAACATAACGTGATTACGGTTAGTGATATTTTACAATATCTGAAGTTGTCTGTCTTCATGTATGTTTGTCTGTGAAGTTAGCCTATGCATAGTCTGAAACGTATACCTAGTCTAGGCCTATGTTACAGTGTTACGTCATGGAAATGTACCTATTAGGAATTGAGGCATTTTGACGGCACGTAATGCTTTCTGGGATCAGTGTAGAAAAGTCTGTAGGAGAGTTAAAATATGTTGGGTCGGGATTGCGCCAGTAATATGTCAATTACTACTTGTAGGTGCCAGACGTGGCACGAGAAGTCGAGAGCGCCATCGATGGCCATCTTCTACCTGTCATCTATCCATTAGTGGCAGGGCTGCTATTATTATGAAAACGTCTAGAAAATATACTGTGGAGAGGAAATGAAGAAATGTATGCACTGTATGCCTGAAAAGTCAATATAGGCCATCCGTTCTTTCATCTTTATGTTCTTTTGACTTTGCTACCTTTTACTATAAATACTCCGGACGTACCTTCTGTAAATCCACGATGTTACCATAGCAACGGGCGTTATATTCGAAACAGAGCTATTTTTAGATGAAAATACAAGTCCCATGGAATTTCAATCACGTCTGCTAAACCAAATTTTAGCTTTGAGCGGCTTTAAAATTGCATCCAAAGCTCGAAATGAAATATATACTGGACTTACAACTGGGATTCTTTTCGTAATTAATTGGAGACGAGATCTCTCGGTGAGTATAAATATAAACTGAACCCTCGTCCAATTCAACAGTGTCCACAAGGGTTGTGAAATTTTGTTGATAGCTTGACCAAGGATAACTCAATTACAATCTGAAGTAAGTAAATAGCATGGAAAAAAGACCTCACAAGTGTTGACGTCACTGAACTATACAGTACCAAATTAGTGACAAATATCACGTTTTAACAAAATTTCACTAGCTAGCATTGACTATATCAAGGAAATGGAATGCAGAATAACAAAATAAACCCTAAAATCAGGAAGGATTAATTGGGTGGTGAAGCACAGGACACAAAAATTATCAACGGGTATAGATGGCATGTGCAATGTTTCTTCGGAAATGAATGTCATGTTATGAATATATTACCGTACATGTTGTTACCTATGTTGTCTATGGCATTTTTCGTCTTCCGCTTGGAGGAGTTGGGTGTGGGACTCCCTGTTTTAAGTTTATAGTCAATTTTGATATGCCGAAAACCGTTAAACAAGTGTCCTATTAGTCAGTTAAAGTGAACTTAACTAACTACGTATGTCTATGTTGTAACAACTCAATAGAATAACATAAGACTTTTATGTCATGATAAAAGTTTACCCTCATATTAGAATTAAGTTTTCGCCTTAAAATAATCCTGTAATTAGAATCTTTCAGAACCATCGTACTGGTTAATGATACAGAAGAATATGTCAACTATTGAAAGATTTGGACGACTAAAATACTGTAAGCAGCCAAATTTATAATAAGGAGTGCAAGCATAGCAAGCACTAACGACTTGAAAGCAATGCGACATTCAACTTTTCAAATTGAAATTTTCGACATTTTCAACTTTAAAATAGGTAAAACGTTAAAATAAGTTGAGAAATGTTACAGTTACGAATAAAATAGAAAAATGCCCCCCCCCCCTTAGGGATTTTCACCACCGTGTTTTTCTGTTAGCTAGGACCCTCAGCTGTCACAATATACTTGTTTGCATTAAATTAGTGATGGGTGTGGCCACCAGGGCTGGTGCCATGGCAGCACTTTAAAAATTAGAAAAAATCATATCTTTGGGAGTATACAACATGAAAACACAATCCAAGTGTTTAGTTACATCAATTGTATACGGTGCCTGGTTGATTGCAAGCAAGATCTGAGTCATTTAAGGTTTTTATTATACACAATCAGGACCGTTGCGATGACAAAGTTTCAAAACAATGGAGGGGGGGGGGGGCCTAAGATAATTAAAATAATTTTGTAACTGAACAACATGAAAACACAATCAATGTGTCTTTGGCATATCACTTTCAGTCTTTCTGGTCGATTGAGCTCAAGATCAGGCCCATTTAAAGTCACGATCGAGCTCAATCAAGATCGTTGCCATGGCAACCCTAGGCTGACTGAATTTGAGTTTGAAATGGACTTTAACTACAAAATATCATATTTATGTAACTAAACAACATAGAAAAACAATCTAAGTGTCAAGGTATATAGATTGATGGCTGCCTGGTAGATTAGATCAACATAATTATCATTGCAGATCAAGCTCATTCCCAATCAAGACCATTGTCATGGCAACACTATGCTGACAGAATTGTAATTCGAATTTGAGAAGAAAATGTCATGACTTTGCTCAAATATACAGTGAGAGATAGGTAATTTATCATTTTGTTCTATAATTTGAATTTATCATCATGGTGTTACCATGGCAACAGTCCTATTAAGACATGACAATGACCTTAAATGATCCAGATCTTGACTGCAATCAACCGGGCAGCGACAATTAAATCAATGTAAAAAAGACAATTAGTTTGTATTTTTTAGTATATGTATATTATATGATATTTTTCTCAAAAGTCCAAATTTCATCATGGCTATTGCCATGGCAAAAGCCCTAATTAGGGATGACTTACCTTATTAGGATTGGTTTCACCAGGACAGCTTCAAATATATATAAATATATAGATAAATATATAGATAGCTGAGGGTCCTAGCTAACCGAAAAACATGATGGGGTGAAAATCCTTAAGAAAAACATGGTGGGGGTGAAAAACCCTAAGGGATTCGCTTTTCTTTTCTTTTTTCTTTTTCATTTGGATGTGGGGGGGGTGGCGTCTTTCGCTGCGTTGCCCTATTTCGTGCTACCGTCTTTTTTTACTGTCTTGTTCTCACGTTATTTTCTTGATGACAAGATATATTTGCGCCAAACTGTATGAAGTGAGCGTGACACATTTGCGAGTTACCCAATGGTAATACCAGTTCCTAATACAGGACGATACATGGTTACGTACGGTTACCCAATTTACCTAGCTACGTTTATACCTTTCATGCTTAAACCTGAACTAATGCTTTATAGAGATTTTAGCTGATGTCAGAGTGTTGACTTGTATTGCACATATAAAGCTAGAAAAACATCCAAACCCCGTCCTCGTCACCGTCCCTTCCTCATTATCATTCAGTCTTTCAAAATGCAACAATTGTAAACAACGTTGGCTGATAATAGATCAAAATTTAATATTGATAAAGATGATTCTAATATTGTGTATTAAACTAAATACACACTTCGTATGTGTGTGTAACATAGTCACTGGGGGGGGGGGGGGCTATACACGCAAATACCGCAGTTTCCGAGGATCAATAAACAGTCATTTGCGGACCAAACAAAGTCAAAATTATTTGCATAAATTCAAAACCCTATGAATTATGTTTCGGGTTTCGAATTACTGTGCTATTTCCAGCCATTCAGATCCCTATATAAGATTAGTCACATGTAGTTAACGTGTTTGACCCTTCCTCATTCAAAAAGGTCTTGAAATGTGAATAGGTATTGTTTGTTGAAATTTCAGGCTTAATCCCAGTTCATGATCGTCTGCATAGAAGAGAGTTGTAAAGGGAGACAACTTACAGCAAGAACTCTCTTGCGAGCATGATCTTAAGCAAGCTCAGTTTGTGAATAAGAATATTTCACGGAATCCGTTTTTCTTTTACTGCTTGCTTCGAAGTCATTGATAGTATCGGGGCATAAGCCTATTGTATACATTTACGTCTTGGAAGGAAACAATATTCTTACTGCTTGCTGCAATGTAAACAAAGACAACCGTGAGCTTCTTGTTAATAAAGATATTCAGATCCGTTTTTCTAATGAGAGTAAACCAGGATGAATAGAGATTTCGTTGAAGGCAGTGTCGTTCACTGTTACCGATAGCTTGTATCCAACCAACAATACCAATTTAAGCTCGTAGAAAGTTAACTCGTCAATTGGTTCAGTGGGTAGAGCAGTGGACATGTAACCTTATGAACTGAGTTCGACTCCATCAATGATTATACACGTTTAAAAATTCTTTTTCTCTTTCAGCAGTCCACGCTGAAGTCTTGATATATTAATTCAACCATATAATTTACTAGCTGATGTGATGGCCGATGCTATAGAGGGTGACGAAAGACTCATTCCTCGTCGGTCGTGTAAATCGTGGCTAGGGTTTAAGACAGGCCTCTGGCGATAATACCTCTAGCTGTGGCATGGTGCCTTTTTGTGGCCTAGGATCCCGTACCATGTCTCCCTTGTCGCAAAAGAACCCGGGAGGATGCGCAGAGGGTCGGTCAAATCGACCAGAAGCGTAGTAAGTGGCGTGCGTGAATCCTTGCCTTTGGCCAGAGGTGGTGACACTCTCTGCGACCGGCATGCTTGCAGCCACCGTCCACTGAATACGTGGCCTAATGAGGCGCTATTCTCCTATAAGTGCATCTACGGATGCCTTTAAGAGACATCTTATTATTTTATCTTAAAAAACACCCTGTTTCAAACTAGCGCCATCGAATTCCTTAAAAGCCGTTTTTTTTCTTATCACCCTGAATAGGAATGAATTTTATTGTAATGGGTTATTTGTGGTAAGCCAAGCTAAACTTTCAAATAGTCACAAGGAATTGCAGGAACTTAATTAAACTCATTGTTTGACATAAATGTGTTCAACTTGGCAAATAAAACATACACCAAAACAAGCATTATATTCGTTGCAATGCCAGGGACAAACAAGCCAGCAAGACCATAAGATAACATTTAAATATACATAGAATTCAATCTATATCACTTTTGCAAGAAAACCAAAGTAGACCAGTGTCAATATGGTCCCATTATAAGCAACAGTGTGGTAGCAAATTCTCATACCGGATAGTAGGTAGTTTCAGAAACTGAGTGATTCTTAAGAACTTTGTTTGAGATTCACCAAAAAATATACCCTTATTCTGTTTTGATAACTTCAGGAACAAAATTAACTCTGATATGCCGTGGACCGTTAAAAACCACTGCTCTCGGTCTAGCTAGGGTTGTATAGCACATAACTTTTATGTTTGTTTTTTGGAATGACCCTTTAAACAGTTGATGTTCACTCATTAAAGTGACTGGACCTTTTAGTTTAGTACACAGCTCATCAGACTAGTTCATCGGTTGCACTTCTAAACTCAATGGGAGAAATTAAGATTATATGGTCTCAAATGACATGTTTATAATTTATTACAAATTTGTTAAGGACAAATGATGTTAAATGCCATCCAAGGGTGCTCTGTTGCTTATATAAAGATTAACGAATATTTTCTGGTTGACCTCAAAACAACGGATTAACATTAACTATAAGAACTGCAGTGAGTAGCCGGCGTCACCATCAAGTTAACCTATACAAATATTCCAGAAATTAAGTATATTTAACGATACATAACTTGAAAAATACTGGAACAGCTACAGAAACATTATTGGACTAAAAGTTGTCTGTTTTATTTGTATAATAACATATCAAGACTAAAATTCTGCCTTATTCATTATTTAATTATTTAATTGAGTTATCAAGTTATACAGAAAAATCTATATGTCGATAATTCTCCCATGATTGAATACCGGGGATAATTTTTAAGAAAAGTCACCCAGAAAAGAACCTGGGCACGAAAACCAAACTACCGAACGTCTGATCCGCTCTCAACCCTAGTATCCTTGCATCGAGACTGTGACTGTGTGATCATCGCCGGGTGTGTATAACCATTCCCTCGAAAGGGAACAGATACTACCCATGATCTTCGGGGATGACTTCAACTCTTCGGTCTATCTGTTCGTTGTACACGTCTCAGGATAAAACTAGTTTGATCTCGGAAGAATATTATCCGATTCCTTGTTATTTATTCTATTTGTTTTACAAGTCAATGGACTACATTCTGATGAACAATGAATAGATGAAGAAAACTACCATGACTGGAATACCAAGTAGTCCCCGTTATGTCCAACACGTAACACACTAATGGAAGCTATCGATACTCATTGACGAACCACATCTTCTTTATTCGAAACAAGTTTATAACAATAGATAGAGATTAATGCCATTCAAGTGGTGCATTTGCTTTCATATTACTGAAACCTGTACGACAAGATGTTTACGCTATGTGAGCAGTCCAGAATTCAGAGTGAACGTTTAGCGTTTTAATCGGCTTCCGGCAACACGTATCAAGCATTCAATTGATGACTATATAACGACGAAAAGACATTAAAGAGGCCATGACACGAAAAATCCAACTAATCGAGAGTAACTTCCTCTGAATCTATGAGAAAATCTATGTTCAAAACTATCCTCATCACCTTGAAAACCTCAAGGACTAATTAGTAATTAACGTTTTAATATTCGCATCCGAAAATAGATATCTGAGAATGCGATTTCACAACAAGACAATGATGACGTCATGTTAGGAACACAAGTGCCAAGCCCAGTCATGTACCGGATGCGCGACGATCATACCGTTCCATATACACGCACATTTACACTGAGAGAACAACCACTGTATTACTCTATATCGTTAGAAATTTCAAGTTTGTTTTACAACTGTTGTAAACTATCCGAGAGAAATGCCAGTCCGTTGTGTTGTTGGGGGCTGCATAAATATCATAACCCATGCAATTAGCCTTCATCCATGGCTGAAGGACGAAAAAAACACGGCGATTATGACCAAGTTAGTGCACAACACCAGCGCCGATTTCACTGGGCCTAGCCAGTATGCAGCTCCGTATGAAGCGAACACTTCACGGAAGCATACTACGATCCCTCCTTTTTGTTATGAAATAAAACAAATGGACTTTAACGGTTCGACATAAAAGAGTCATTCTTCTGTCAAGTAATCCATAAAAAACTACTCTGAAGACCAGATCGGGGAACTGGCGATCCTTAGGAGGTAGCGCGCCGAGCACTAGTACTACTAGTATTAGCGTTACTACACTGAAGTCGCAATAGACCAAGAGATTTTGCTGTATCATCTAAATTAACACCCCCTTCATTGCTCTATTGTATACTAATAAGCTATGAGGTTAGCTTCAGAAGTGATGGGTTACATCTTCTTGTGAAC
>JAIPMN010039963.1:0-11066 GCA_020650975.1 Apostichopus californicus
TTGAGCGAAATATTGCACACGGCAGGGCTTTGGCAGTCCAGTGGCATCCACAACGTAATGGCACTAAAAGGCACTAAAAACCAAACATTTGCCCACACAGTAAATAAGTAACTAAACTATCAGCAACAAACAATTATCCCACACAGCGTACGTGAACCTTTGGCAGTCCAGTAATGATAGATTTCCAGTTTATCAGAGTTCAAGCAATTGACTTGCGGAACTGATACAATAAACTACTAGCAGTCGGTTGCATTCTTTCGGGATTAAAAGTGTACCGCAAGCCGATCTGCCGTATTCTTTCGGTAATTAAGACATGTCCATTCATTTCACTGGAATGTAAACTAACAAAAGATATCATTGTGCAGAGTAGCTTGCTACACGGTTTGTTGTAAGGATGGAACTTGTGTGGCAATAGTTGAATTGAACTGCTAAATTTTTTGTTTTCCATGTTATAGTTCATATTATCGTGACCATCATGTGTTGAAGATATATCACATGCTTCTCAACCTTTTGGCTAAGATCAGGTGTAGTATATGTTCCCTTTCGAGGGGAATGATGATACACACCCGACGATGATCACACAGTCACAGTCCCGATACAAGGGGACCGGGGTTGAAGGGGTTGTTCGGTAGTTTCGTTTTCGTGCCCAGGTTCTTTCCTGGGTGACTTTTCTTAAAAAGTATCACATGTTTCTTTATACACAGGGGCGTATCCAGGATTTTCTAACCACGGGGGGCGCGAATTACTATTTAAGCGGAGCGCCACCATCGGTTGGCGCGGAGCGTACAAGAAAATTTCTGGTTTTGATACCCCCAGATCACCGGAAATGGCACTTCTCGGGCTTGAAAATGACCAACCATGGATGTACACTTTTGCCTGAGAACCAAGTATTTCCCAATAGTTTTTTTTTCCATCCATAACCTTTTGAAGATTGTCACCAGTCACACATCATGTTCGACCTCATTGCATGTCCTGTGGATCATTGCTTTTGTAGGTGATTCTACGTCACGGCCCACAATATCCGAAAGCCCCATTTTTCAAGGTTTTAAGCCCATTATTTGTTCAGAATTTGAAAATTCACAATTCTCGTGAATAAAATCACTTGAAAACATACCCATAATGTTGCACAAATTCAATCTATGGACAACCAATATAGAAAAACCTCCTTCAACCCCTAACAGACAGGTCAAAATTGCACGAGTAGAGGGAAGTATGATGAAGAACGTTGGTCAGGAAATTTTCGAAAATTCAGACACAGTTAATTTATTGGTGTAGAAATATTAAAACCTCTTATAACGGCTATTATAAAACTTCGTTGAAGGAAATGAAAAATAGCAGATATTTCCGATATCAGATATTTCGAAACCGAACACTACACACATAGGCGTAGGAGGCGGGGCTGCAGCCCCCCCCCCCCCAACGAAATTTTTTCCCCTGAAAATTCGGACAATATGATGAGAATTTTTCGGGCACCTACTGAAAGAAAAATAAATAGCTATGATGTAGCTTAAGGAAATGAATAGTTTTAAAATTTTCTCCTTGGTAATTAAAATAAAGTTCTAAGCTTGGCCGACTAATTCGCCATTACTACTGTAAAAGAGAGTATTGACATGATTGGACCTGTATGCTTTTTCTCCATCTACATAAGACATTTCGTTGTTACATTAGCATCCGGCGGTATACTGCACAACTTTCACGGACCGTACGGTACACGATGCCATGCGATGTAATGACCGATGCTTGCTTATATGATATTGACATTAACATGTTGAACGCGCGCGAAGCGCGCGAAAAATTTTGGTTATATTTTTCGGGCAAGTCGTTACAGCCCCCAAATCTAATTGGGCTCCTACGCCTTTGACTACACACATAGACAGTTTTGAGGCTGTTCATCCTGGAACATGCATTTTCATGCTCACTGATATGATGTGATATCTGCTCTTTGCTTAACAAATTCGAACAGGCGTGTAGCGAGTAATTTGCCAAGGGAAGGGCGAAGCCTGTAGGCAAACTATCTAAGTTGGCGCGAAGCGTACAAGAAAAATTTGGCCGAAAATGCCTCCCAGATCGCTGGAAATGACACTTCCCAGGCCTAACTGTTGCATCTAAGCATTGTCTATTTTGAAATTACTAGCGATATCATAAAGAAAATTTGCTCGGGGGGGGGGGGGAGGCGTTCGCCCCCCTTGCCGAAATGCGTCATGTTCCCCGACGACTCGGTCGAGTTCAAGACCAGCCACAGTTGGTTCCATAGCACAATTGTACAATTGTTTAAGGCGTCCATACACACACACGCGTTATGATAGACCATACATAGTATATATATAGATACATTAGTGAGAGAGGAAAAATGGAAACGTCAAAAATGGAGTTGTCGGTGTAAGGGGTAGGGTGAGGCGCACGTCCCCTCCGTAATCCTCGATCTGTCACTGGCAACCCTGTGTATATAATAGGGATCAGCGCTGTAATTATGACTGTTCAAGTCCTCTTTCTCTTACCGAGGTTGGCGTTTATCTTCTACTCCCTCCTTTTCTCCTTTTTCTCTCTTCTTCTTTTCTTTTCCCTTCCTTCCTCTCCTCCTTTTTTTTCCCTCTTTTTCCCATTTTCTTCTCTTTTTTTCTCTTCTCTTTTCCTTACCCCGGGGGGCGCGCGCCCCCAACGCCCCCCCTGGATACGCGCCTGTTGAGCTAGTCACTTCTTCGATATCTTCACAGTAATGTCTATATGCAAGCTAGTTTTGTGTACATGTACATCATATATGTTCTAAAGTGTTGTACTGTAGTTCTACGTTGGGAACGCTCATTACGCCATCGGAAATTTCCCTGTTGCGAAACTGATTGAATCAAACCTTTCAATTACATGCCATAAAAAATAAACGGGTATAGTTCTACCAGGGAGTTGTTATGGAAGTACTCTCTGGTTCTACACTGTTGTCAGGTATTTTAACACATGGATTGTTACTACTTCCTGCATAAGTATATTACCCATGCTATGCGTACTTCTTTCTCTTTCGTTTTTCTCTGTTATTAATTCATATTTTTAACTGCATGATATCGCATAAACATTTTGTTGTTGTTGTTGTAAGATTTATATTTAAGCCTATAATGACATTTCCAAAGTGGGAATTATGTATAAACAAGCACATTGAGAAATCATCGTAAATGACAAAGCAATAAATAAAAGAAAACTCATCAAAATTGATTTCCTTTTCATAAGTAAACATTTTCCATCTGAATGATCTAGAATAGTACATCATTTTATGGCATGAATAACCAATTTTTTTGTTTTTTTTTTGTTTTGCAAAAAGAAGATTAAGATGATGTATGTTCCGATTTAGAGGGAGATTACACGTTTTATATAGGATAATAGAAGGGAGAATGATATTTTATAGTAAGAATGTGCTCGCGTTAAAAGACTCAATGAAAGGCAGTTACAGTGTTGTTCCAACTAAAGTGGTGATACTACTTAGTCTAACACACAGCACATTATGTCAGTTCCTCAGATGCAACACAAAACTCAATACAAGAAAGCACAATTTTGATGGCCAAAAATAATATATTATAATGCATTACATTTTTTTTCATTTCAAATAGTGTTGAGTGTCATTCAAATGTCATTCAATTGTGATGCGGGTATAAGCACGTCATTCTGACATTAATGACTCATTCCTTATAATTAGCAGAAGAAATATCCATGAAGTTATATAAGAAAAGAATTGCTAAACAGAATATATAAATTTGAACATCTCAGCATATAATCGAGTTAGTTACAAACAAGTATGGTGATTTTAAACTAAAATACATATATAGCAGTCCCCTAAGCAAGAAATGTAAACGAATATCGACACATATAGTTTATGAAAACAGTGATGAAAGGAAAGTGAAAGATTTAACGAGGACGATGGCAAATATTGTGACAAACGTCACAACTATATATATATCGACCCGAATTCCCTGTGGAATTTCCGAGCACACTCCCAATTCGTTTTGTGTATAACTTGGGCAAGCAGTTTTCGATGAACTGAGTGGTGTATAATAACTCTAGCGCAACTAAAGGTAAACGAAAAGAAGACAGCGAGGCTAGTTCGAGACTAGATGTAGGAAGGGTGGGGGCTAGGTTAGAGGCAACAGGTAGAAAGGGGGTTAATTAGGGAGGAGAGTTAGGTAGGTTAGATTCGAGAGAAGGGATAGGAGGCCCTTAGGCTTCATCAGTTACTGATGACATCACGATGGATGTGTATATGTTTCACTTCCTGTATTATGTCACCACTGTTAACAGTTCTGTGACTTCACCATCTTCCTTGGTGTTCAGTTCTGAGTATTTTCTGCGAACATTTCCAGAACCAGGAGGATCGGAACAGGTTGTCTTCAGAAAGAAGTGCTTGCTGAATTCATCTACCAGGATCCAACCTTCTACAGTACAAAGAAGGGGAAAATCATGCAAACAGAATGCGTGGGTATTAGGCTTAGTCATGTACATTCATGTTTTTGGGGGTATTATTTTTTTGGGGGGGGGAGGGGAGAGGGGTAATCATATTTTTAAAATATATTGATGTATAAGAGTGGAAATTGTAATTAAAAGGACTAATGTTACGAATAATGTACTGTTTTTACTCCTCTTAATATTAAATGCTTACCACTAATGATAAATAGTTTATTTAGTAGGGAATACAAATAATATGACATTTCTGCTGGATAATTAATTATCTTGTTTGCTAATTACTTTCAGTCGCTCATTAAATAAGTATAAATAAATGTGTTTATTTTTTTTTAATGTACCTTTAGTTACCGAATGCTTGATTGGATTGTTGGAGATATATGATTGATTACTATAACTTTACCCTACTCATTGGATGATGAGAATTTTGTGTTCACTTCGCCATTTAAACCAATATTTAAATGATTGTTTATTTATATATTTTTTCTCTGCATGACTTTAAACATCTCACTGTTTGTAGGTAACATTAGCATACTAATACTTCATCACTTTACCATGGTGACTGTTACTACATTTTATACTATACCCATTTGAGGGCTTGTAACTTAAGTTTACTGATTGTTTATTTATATATTTTTTCTCTACATGACTTTAAACATCTCACTGTTAGGTATAGGTAATATTAGCATACTAATACTTCATCACTTTACCATGGTGACTGTTACTACATTTTAAACTATACCCATTTGACGGCTTGTATAACTTAAGTTTACTAGAATGCAACTTAATGCAGGCTGCTGGAATGAGTAGTTGTATCTGTTTAATACCTCCACTTGCCCATTCTTTGGATGGTCTAGCTGGAATTACTTTATTGTATTCGTTAACTACCTCTCTCTATTCCATCCAATGAATCGTTAGTAGTACTGTATCCCTAGTATTTCATTCGTTATGATTCTATCATATCCTGACCTTTCCCCAAAACAATTAATTCCTTGTGCCCTGTGTTTAAATTTTCGATAAAACCCTATTTTCTCTTTGTTACTTAACACATACTTCACAGTCCTTATTTTACAGGCTAACAATAATATATTGAGTAACTGAAAATTCAAAACCCAAGATATCTTAGATTTCATTTTAATATATAGAACGCTGGCTTAAGTCAGCTCAAGGAACACCATAGGAGGACAAACTTTTAGGAAGTCCACCGCCCCCCCCCCCCTCATTCCACCCTACCCAACACACAGGACCAGTCTGTTTGTTGTATGCAAACACTACCTCTACATCACCATTCTAGGATCATTCTTGCCTACAAATATCTCAGTAATACTAGTTCCCTACTCCACACCCCTTCCCCATCCACCACACTTCCCTCTCTCGTCAAAAGGTTACAATAAAAGCAATCTACATGATCAATAATTATTGATCAATATAATATCGTATCTTGATCTTGATTCTTCTGGAATGATGTCTGGCTTGGTATGACAGCAGTTTACAGATAAGAAGCCTTCAAAGGGAAAGCAAATATTTAATATTTAGAAAGCAGGGAAAGCAAATATTTAATATTTAGTGACTAAATGAATATCTGATGACATCACGGTAATAAATAACATGGAGGTCAATGAATTTGCCATCTCATTAACATTATTGACTTTTTATTTTTAACTATTTATATTTATTAATTAAAGTTGCATAACGCTTGCAAATATTCTTAATTTTATAACAAATAACATTATTTGAAAATAAACAATAGAAGTTTTCGTTTCCATGCACTTGAAATTCTTCCTATCTTTCGTTTCAGCTTTTAAATAATTTTGATTTTGTTTCCTTGTAGTTTTAGTTCGCTTACTAAAGTTCTTAGGTTATTTGTTGCTCCTATTATACGAAAAAGCACCTCCACCCCCCCCCCCCCACACACACCCCAACTCACCTTGTTGTGTCGTAACGTGTGAAAAGCCTTACGAGGTGTTGTAAACTGCACAATCAGTAATGAAATAAAACGTTAACATATTTCCCAGTTTACAAATCCTTTCAAATATTGCAACATCTTAAAAACCGCACGTCTCAAGGCAAGACTTGTAAATTACCTTATCCCCTCCTATAAACCCCTTACGCTCACCATCTGACTACCCCTCCTCCCCCACTTACCCACATATTATCAGTCAAGGCCTGTCACGATGTTTTCCCCTAACCATAGTTCCTTGAATCTTGATGACTTAATTCCATAGTTTATTAATCCGATCCAGGGGCGTAGCGAGCGGGGGGGGGGGTGGGGTGTCTCACACACCCCCAATAATTTGGTCGCTGTCGGCAAATTTTGGGTCTGTCGGCAAAAGGAGAAAAGGTGAAGAGAGCGGAAGGGGAAGAATGAAGGAAAGCTGATTAGAGAAAAGGAGAACGGGAGCTAAGTTTATCGGTTATTTCGATTTTCCAGTTCTTCATCTGTATGTATGTATGTATGTATGTATGCATGTATGTATATTAGATCCTCCTGCAAGCAGGAACTCGCGAAGAAGCCTCATTGGCTTATCAAAGCCGCAAGCTGACCGAAGTCAGTCTCTTAGATTCATATTTAACGTCCATGATTATGAATTGTTAATTGTCAACAACTCTGTAACTGGACGACATACATTAATCTGGGAGTGACTCGAACCGGGCACCATATGTTTGAAAGGCACCGGCGTTAACCACTGAGCTAACACTCCATCTGATAAACTCATTCACCAATCCAATCACCCGACGCCTGCAAGTTAAAAACCTCTCGGCAAATAACTGATAATGTCACGGCCGTCAGTATAGCTACTGTAGCCAGGTTCAGCTAGACGAGTGCCAGAATCGCCGGCAACTCAGTGAAAGAAATGCTATCGTGTGACAGCGTGTTGTTATTATCCTCTGTTCAGAATGACGTCATCGCAGATGTCATTCGTTCTCCGTGGAAAACTTAAGGACACGGCTCACGACTTGTACACAATTTTTAACGTTTCTCGCTTGTATATCAATGAATGTTGTTATTTCTACGGTGTCAAATTTGACTTAAAATATGCACAAGATTGCATCTAAGGACCTTCGCTACGCCCCTGGTTGCAACACGAAAATCACCAGACAGTAAGTGTTCTTAAATAATCGGTGTGCACCATACAATTTGTTAATATACGTTTAACGTAGCTCTGTTACCTAAGGTTGTATAGAAATATTGGACTTTGAAATATAATTCACTGTACAACCAGTGCTTATATTACTGTTCTTATTTGCACAGACAGGAAACAACGATACATATTTTAACTTCTATGCAGATAAGGTTGTAGCTGCAGCGATAAGGTAAAATATTGGTGTAGATAAGAACAAGCTCGACACGGCATTGGGTTCCAATTTGAAATAGAAGGTCTCATGTCCAATAAATTGTTTCTGCGATACCTTCATTCCATTGAATGTTCAGTCAATATGAAACATGCCAGACATGTTTGTAATTGTCATAAGGCAGTAACATTTCAGAGCTGAATTCAGAGTCAAATCTTTCTAAGTGGAAGTCACTCCAAAAAAATATCTCTATTACGTCATTGCAGGTCAGTATTCTAGATGGAATGCTTGATAATGTTAGAACTATAAAAAAGTTAAGATGCAGGACTTGTGTTCAGTTTGATCAGCCTGTACTGAAGCAATGTGCTGTCTTTTGAAAAGATTGCAATCATTCGCTTATATCGGTACATGATCACCACAAAATTAATGTAGGCATGACATTCGAAAGATTATTTAACCTAAAAACGATTATATTTATTATTAGATAGTACTTGCACTAAGATTACAATGATCAAATTGTGACACAACACAGCCGCAGGATATGAACGTTTACAATACTGTACACACCTTTGTTCCATTTCGAGTAAACATGTAGATATGTCAACTGCGCCAACTATTTATAAGCTATGAAACGCTTTATGTCATATTTCGTAACCCTGGATCAACGACGTAATAGTTTACATACAAAACAGAGGTCATATTATTTGTATAGACCTGGCTAGGTAAACAGAAGATGCGTTGCTTTCCCGCGATACGTTTACCGTATGACTACCCACGCTGATTTGAAACCTAAGGCAGAAGGTAATTAATCTTAGACTTGAGCCACAAACCAGAAGAAATACGAGGAAAGAGTTGGCATTTGGCATTTGGCAAAGTAAAGTGTTAAACACTAGGTTTAGTTAACACATTATACTATAAAAAGCAAAGAAAATGCTGAAAAAAAGAAAATACTTTTCTCCCTCAGAATGTCAACAAAATGGTGGCTATGTTGCCAATGTTGAATCAGACTGGCTAATATACCACCATGCTACGTGCTGGTTTATTTATATGAAGGATTTGTCTTCTTCCCTTTGAAAGGTATACAACAACATATTTATCATCAAACCATGCTTTACATCAAGTAAAATTGTCTAAATCATATCATTGAAGGTATTATTTTGGCCAGTTACAAATTAAATATAACTAAGTTCCCTTGATGACTGGAACGATCAAAGTTAGTGCTACCGAAAAATAGTGCTACGTTTCCATCCACAGGATGTTGAATAAACATGTTTATAAATGAACGTTGTCGGGTATTTGCTGTCACATGCACTTATTAAAAGTTAAGAAATATTATATTTAACCTAAAACGACTGATGTCTTAATTAAAAACAAAGATGTCGGAGCAGCAGTAGTATATTCACGAGTAACTAAGACCGTTCAGAATATCGAATCAATAAATTACAATGAAGCAAAGCATAAGGTAGACTATGTTATACTTACATATGGACTCATCGATTTGTCCACAATTGAGTTGGTATTCTTGTTTACGTTGGTTGATTTTGTATTGATTAAACAAAATAGAAACTGGATTCGATTAACTGTAACTCCTGGTTATTATTGTAGGCTATGTACTAACGTTGAGTCATAGGGGGCCACGCTCGTTATATATAGCATGGGGTAATTCCAGACACGTCATGGGGAATTCCAACTCAATAGAAATACACGTATATCAGTTGTTATACCTATAAATAGGTACTCTAGCATTTCAACGGTGTAAAATGAATGAATACAGCGGTTCTACATTTACAGTACGTTTACCTATACAACACTCGTCAAAATCATAACAGATGTGCATGTACAATACACTGGAACTATAGCTCTTTTGTTATAAACGAAGAAAAGTGACAATAAGCACATGAATGAGACGATCGGTTAATCAGTTGGAAAGCTGATCCAGGGGTCACTGGAATATATTAAGCTTTGTTGACGTCACAAATGTTGGATTTGAAGAGCAATAAATTCAAACAGAATGACTTACAAGAAAGCTGCTAAATTACAGGTGAATTTTAGGCCACGGCTGCTAAAGCCGTAGAGACCGGTCTTGAAATCGACATCGGATGAAACATCAATGGTTCACAAACAATTAGATAATCAATCTCATTCCACACATAGAAACATCTTTCAAATATCACAGTCTGCTTGAAAACGACAGTTCATTTCACATGGCTTCGACGTTCGCGCGAGATGTTGGACAGCCATCTTTGAAATAAGTTAGCATATATATACAGCTCTACATTTAACACTGCGTATGCGCTGGAATCCATCAATGCAGAAGCCAGTGTTTATACTTCGATCGGTTCAAGCAGATATACAAAGTTTATATTGGCCTACGCTTAGATAACCCCCTACCACATATGAAAACATCCGTCAAATTTAAGTTTGCAAAGAAAACGGCTCATCACAATTCAGTCCACACGGCAACAAAGTTTGCAAGTGATGTTAGACAACCTTCATTCAAATTCTAACAAAGATAGCATCATATCCAGTTCTACATTCAACACCACGTTTCCACGGTTGGTAGTGATACGCGGAAGCACTACGATCAGGGACGTCGCTAGAGGGGGGGGGGTGCCACAGTCGGAATTTCCAACTGTCGCACTCTTTATTCGCACTATATTCCTGTGATTGTGAATGACCTAAAATGTACCTTTAATCAGTCATATTTCCACGTTTTCCTTGCCACTTTGAGAAATTGTATCTCGCGATTCTTATACTCCACCATACAAAACTTCGTATATGATTTTAAATATTCCAAAATAAATGTCTTATAGAACTACTGTTCAAGGTACGCTAGCTTCAATTCGGTGTATTCATGTACTAATTTTGCTATTGGGTGGGTTGACCGTGTTCGCTAGCTTCAAGTAAGTTCAGGATATATATTGTGTTTATGGTATACAATTAAAACAAGCGATGCTAATCTACGGAAGCTTAAAAGTGCCATCAACATAATAAAAACTTTGACCCATAAGTTGACATTTTTTCTGGGGGTCTCAAACAAGTGATGTGCTTGGTAGACTGCATGAAAACCTCTTATGAAAACTTGAGCATGCAATTCAAGGAGTGGGGGTGTGGTTACCATTACGAATTAATTTCCTTGCATGTGCTTAGCCTTATCCTAGTAACCCAGCAAACACAAAAACGTTTTTAAAACGTTATTAAAACGTTTCGTCTTTTGTTTTAATAACGTTATTTGTGGTGTAATAAATATGTCACAAAAACGTTTCCAGGCTATTATTTCAAAACATGTTTTCGTTAAAACATTAATATAACATTAATATAACATTAATATCTCA
>JAIPMN010039963.1:11076-53734 GCA_020650975.1 Apostichopus californicus
CCCCCCCCCCCACACACACACACAAATACCAACAGTAGGTATCTGCTTGTTGCGAAACTTGCATGTAGATGGATAAGTATGTGCTACTGCAAATCTCTTTAAACTTTCTTGCGAGAGACAGTGTGCATTTCAAGGTATAGAGGAGCAGAATTAGCATGTCTTTTGAAGTAGCAACTGTTGGTGTGAAGTTACAGGATGTCGTTGTTGACAAATATCTTGGTATCTACACTGACTCATCTCTGCAACCAAACATTGTCGTGAAGCTGCTAAAATAGGTAATAGGGTTTTAGGTATGATCAAGAGGGACTTCAGTATTTTGAAAGAGGACATAGAAGTTAGGCTTTATAAGCAGTTGGTTAGGCGTCATCTGGAGTATGCTGTGCAGGCTTGGAATATTTTGCTAAGGATAAGGAAGTACTCGAAAAGGTTCAGAGGAGGGCTACTAGGATGATTAGTTCCTTAAAGAGTGTTCCCGTATATAAGTGATTACAACTGTTGAATCTCACTCACCACACTAGAGCTTAGGAAGTTACATGGTGACTAAAATCAGGTTTTCAAGATTGTGTATGGTTTTGACAATTTATCCTTTACCGACTTTTTCATGTTTGCTAATAGTAGTTGTACCAGAGGGCATTGTCTTAAACTCCAAAAGTCACAAAGTAGGATTAATATTCGGCATAATTGTTTTTTATAGTTAGGGTTGTGAATGAGGGTTTAAGAATGCTTTGGACAAGCACTTTAAGCTTTGTAATCGGGTCTGAGTGTTTTTGTCTTCAGGTTTTTTTCTTCTCCTATAGGGTCCTTGATGGAGACGTGTGTGTCCCCCTTGATCCTTTTTTTGTTCTTCTAATATAAAATAAACTATGTCTGTCTTCAAAGAGCTCTAAACATTAGTAGTCTTATGGACATGTGGTATAAGGTACAGTATCCAAACTATTTGTCAAAGTGAATTGCCACATGATGTATGACAATGTAGATATTTTTGGTTAGGTTTTTATTTTACATTTTGCATGTTTGTTGATAGGTTATGTGACAAACAAACATTAATGTTAACAGAACGTTGAATAATAGCAGACAATATATAAAGTCACATGACAAATGACTTGACATTGCCTTTAAAGCAACAGGTAGAGGGTACTTTCAACAAGCCCATTTTACATACACATAATAGTGGAACTTCTAACAGCATATTCTCTCTTAAAATGACAGAAATGTACGGCAGTACAGAGTGAAGAACGTCATTGCTAGGTGAAGTAGGCACATGCATAATCGAAACAAAAACAATTACTGCAATATGAATTCACACACAAACAAATACTACCCAAATGCGTAACGAACACTGTAAAAAAATTCAGTGCAGACTTATCATTGGCCTATAGTTTTGAAAAAAACGATAGTTATGGTACAAAAGCTTTTCATGGAATATCTCTTCATCTATGAGCATGAGGGCCCTGCTCTTGCCACAAAGTAAAGAACCAATGTTGATTTGTCACTGACTCGATCTATCTGTAGCCGACAGAAACTTGATCCAGAATTAACAAGTCGGCCTATGTATCTAGGTACATCGCATGAAATCAGCAGGGGTAAAACTACTCAGTACTAAATATAGCCTACAGACCAAGACAGTATACCTCGTTTAATAGCTTAACTAATCTTCAAGTACTATTTTATATACTGGGCTCTGACTAGTGGGGTATTATCAGTGCTGACACCCACCAGCAAAGGCCTAGTACTGTGTAGTTGTACTAGCACTACCCTACTTTGATAAAATTTAGTCCTCCAAAATTCAAGGAAGCGACATTGTATTCGTAAACAATTGTCTACATCTTGAAAGCTAAAATCATAAACACAAGGTCCCGTAATTCTTCATCCACTACAGTAGAATACTTATAGTTATAACCATAGGCTACACGCTATGGCAATGTGCATGCGCAAGTACATTTGTACTTAATTACCAATAAATAGGTTCATTACGGTAACCAATAGCACCCTCAAAAATGTCACTTAAACTCGACCAAGAATGATAGAAAAACTTCGAATTTAGCCCCAAATCATTGTTCAATTTGATTTATACCATATGTCGAACGATAGAGGTAGTACCTTCTTGAAAATGTGCAATTGAAATATTAAAGGATTGTACTCACGTTTCGTTTGTATTTTGCAGCACAAGGTAAACAAAAAGCAGAATTTCATCCACATCCCAAGTCCGACATCGGCGTAAAAAGATATTTAATGAATATTAAACGTCTTTTTTTTTTACAAGCAATTTGATTGCTGCCTTATGAATATGTATTAAAACGGATTTTCAGAGGATATCCAAGCTGCGGTGTACTGCTCGGGTAATGGTTTGAGCTCCCATAGTGCATTTCACCGCTTTTGCCAAGTGTTTAAAGATAGTACAATAACGGTAAAAAGGAGCACTCTGATTTATTACTGAATTTATTAAGTGGCGAGAGTAATTGATCAGCTGCATTTGTCCATAACGACATTAGCTATTTGTGCAAATATATAAAAAGGTAGCCTTTATATGGAAATGTATTACGCTATCATGCTCGCAACCTTTGAAAACAAAATGTTTTAAGTTTAGCTGAAGGTTGATACTAATAAGTTGTATATAGTTGAATGTTCCATTCATTTACTGCATTAGAAGTGATGTTGATATTAGTGACAAATATGTTTAAAATGGAGATCATAGAATATTCAGAGTTACCCAAGTAACGTTTTCCAAATGGTTGTGATCAGAAAAGAGTGCCGTCAACAGGTTTATCTCAATGCTACTGAAAAACTTGTTTCAATGGAAGAGGAGGACACCCTTTGTGAGTCTATGCCCATTATTCTGCAAAGATATCCGGACTCAAATATAATCCGAAGCTATGAACCCTCATATTATATTGCATTTAAATGTGCTTTTCTTCTTTTACTTATATTTCTTTCTCAGAGGGAATGGAAGGCATAGGAAGCTATTTTACATTCGTAATGAAATTTCAATACTGTCAGCTGAATTGTGTAGTGATTTGTCGTTGCCGTCAGTTGACTTGTCTATGCTATAAAGTCATCCACAATTCCATAACGAGAATAGTTTAAAAGCGCCATTGCGATATTTAACTGCAACGGAAGCAATATCAATACAAACATTTTCTTGACGATGCGAGTTGTTTGGGTTTATCGAGAGTTTTCTGAACATCCCAATGTATGTAAACGATCAACAACAACAAATCATGAACCATCTTCTAATTCTCTAGAATTCAAGTGGCTTTTGATTTAACAATCACAATATACCATGCAGAATTACATACGATTCTAACTAAACTTACTTTGAAAAAATGCCTTTAAGACGTAAAATGTCACTGGATATGGTTCTGAGCAAACATTTTGGTAAGAAAAGAATTGTTAAAAAAGTAAAGAGTTCATCTTAAATGAATTAAATAAACGACAGCGTAGTTCAGTTATGTGTAAAATATAAGTCATAATTTAGCAACGGTATTAAAACAGTGGGATGGAACTTCAACGTCAAAACTGGTGTGACTCGGGCAATTGATCAGAGTGAGAATTTTCCTCATACACAATATGTAGTCAAGATAACATGCCAGAAAAATAATGCCAAGATATATCTCCGTTATCTTCAAACAATTCCGAGCGTGAAAAATGAATGACATGCTTTAGTGACATGCTGCTTGCAGAACCTTCATCAAGTTTATGGTCATGAGAACTAAATCAAAACCTTAGCAGCATTACGTTGTATATGTCTAGGGGAGGAGTGTTAGGCGAAGGTATACCTTGGCCGCAATGGCCGCTTCTCAAGTATACAGAGAAAAAGAATCACGGGAATCTTGAAACGATACAACAAACGTGTGGACAGCAGAAAAGGAAAGATTACGTCATATATAGAAAAAAAGGCAATGATATGTATTTGCATAGAACGACCAAAATAAAACGCGCAAATAATGTAACTATACAGACAAAATTGTTCAAAATGACTTATATTAAAATAACTAAAATAATAACTAAAATAAGAACGTGCGAAATGTAAACTTATTTTCATATTCCGTATGGTCTAACCATAGAACTTCAAGTAGGAAGAATGAACTCATGCGACAGATAC
The DNA here is from genome assembly GCA_020650975.1 of Apostichopus californicus. NCBI lineage: Eukaryota > Metazoa > Echinodermata > Holothuroidea > Aspidochirotida > Stichopodidae > Apostichopus > Apostichopus californicus. The sequence goes on from JAIPMN010039963.1 coordinate 15,179, forward strand.
TGAAGCCAACCATCCAACTGGTAGCGCTTTGCTTGTACGGCAAGAAAGTAACAGAGCGTAAAACAAACACTACGTATTGGACTTAACTAAAATGATAACGTTGACATAAATCACTCGAAATGGTAATATCGTGTGCCACACTTGGTTGCCAAAATCGTCAAAATGTGGCAGTGGACTGCAGTTTCACAGGTCATTATTAGGAAGCGATAGTATAAGCAGTTACATAGGAAATGTAATTACTTTACTAGTGTCGTCTGTTCAGCTGCTGTATTGTTATTCACTGGACCCTGGATATAGTAAGCCTAGGCCCCTAGCCCGACTACGGCTGTCCTTTCGAATGCGATATGACTAAAAGCTAATGGCAACAGTGTAACATCGGATGACTGTTATGTCCTGGGCTTACCACTAACAGTTCAATACTAGAAAAATAGGCTCAGTTTACCTTAGGCCTGACACGTAGCCTTGCCCTTGGTCTAACCTATGTTAGCCTAGTTATTACACTTAATCATAGAATATTTCAGTCTGTTAACATAACCAGAACTGTACAAAAATCCAAACACATTCTCCATTTGCAACATTTTCCCAACACTGTAACTTTGGCAAAAGGGCATAATCAGTATAGGCCTAGCCAGTAAAATGATTTTAAGGTAGGCTAAAGCCTACTCAGCATAGCTAGGTATATCCTGGACAATAACTTTAAAGTTGATTTGCCTAAATTGACTCATCTATGATGTTAAGGCCTAAAGATATTCACTAACCATATTCGGACAAATCTTTGTATGCAAAACGACACATTCAAGCAACTACTCGTGCTAACATATCATCCTTTGATGACTGTAACTAATTTAGACATGCATCAAACACTCTCACTTAATAAAGTGGAATCTGTTCTCCTGCATAAACTACTACCCACTTTGCAAGATCAACATTAAACTAAGAACTGCATGCACAGAGTAATATGATGGTATTACACAAAGAAGGCGTCTGTGGCAAGTGGGCGGGATTGCTTTTTCACAGCATTTTCCAGGGACAGCTATGACATATCTGAGTGGAGCACTAAAATAAATAAAGGCTAGAAAAACGTTGCCTCTCAGGTACCGGAAATGACCCTTTACCGACAATAAAAGTTGCATTAAACACTCTACTTGCTCGAATTATTAGAGGCGGAAGAAGTTAATTCTTAGGTCAGTATAGTGCTTACCACTATGGTCGTAATAACAGGACTCTGTTGTGAAAAGAATACCTACTCTTTCGAAAAAACGGGTAAAATTAATTCAATTTCAAAATGGAATGCACAATGTATGTATGAAGACGTACAAATGATATCACTTTTTGCCGTACAACCCAAAGCGCCCTCACTTTTTCAAGGCTTCACTGCTTAAGTACACGGCGATACACTGTGTCAGTTTATTCTTAGGTAAATTTCTGTGGGTCTAACACACTTGACACACACTCAGTTATTCACATCCACCTGATACACATAGAGAACACAGTTACTACTTTAAATCTTACAGTTTTGTACCACAGTAGAAACTGGATCGTGCTATAATTCGGTAGCATGTGCTATTCTATTAGGATTACAGTAAGAACTAAGGATATGTGTAATTCCAACAAATCCAGTTGTTTTGGGATTTGTTGGAATTACAAATATCCTTAGTTATTACTGTAAACTTAATAGCACATGCTACCGATTTATCAGATTTGTCAGCACGATCCAGTATTTACTTTGGTACAAAACTTTAGATTTACAGTAGTTACTGTTATCTCTGTGTGAATCGGCTGTCAAATCACGACACGAAAGTTACATCTATAACTAGGGCGATGGCGTTGTGCACACTATACATATCTATTTAGGAAATGGAAAAAAAAGATAATTTCTGATATTGACATTTCCTAATTGTCAAAGATGTAATAAACAGAGTAAATAGCATTATTTTTACATTGGATACTACTGAAAATGACTAAACATTTAATAATCATCGATAGTCACTACATTTTCTGTAATCATATCAGTTTATTTATACTGATCATACAACTTGGTAGATTATACATGTTTAAGCTAGCATAACTCTTCACCAAATTAACCAATGGCCAATTTCTAACATATACTAAGGAAAGTGATTATATGTTCATCAGAATGATATAGTACTAACTGCACAAACGTAATGTATAATTTCAAGATATCACTTAATGAAGATATGCCATCTAGGATCTGGTTAAGTCTTACACTGGGATAAATGGGTTTAATCATCGAGTTCATAACTAATCACATTGAACATATTGACTATATTAATATAATGATCCTCGTTCAAATCAAATCTGGTATAGTTTTACACTTAAATAATCATTCCTTGAGTACAATCATGCGAAGTATATACTGGATGCGTGGAAAGATGTAACCCTATGATTTTACATAAAGTGCTTTTGCTACATAGCCGAACGTTGTGTCTACTTTAGTTAAAATGATTGAATTGTTGAAAGATTCAGAAAAACATTTGTGCATGCAACAATTTTGGTTAACATTACTTCAGTGATACAAGAGGTTATTGCTTAACAAATGTGTCACTGTGTGACACTGGATCTACATTGTGATTTATTTGAGTTTTTCTTCTTTTTCGTTTCACTTTGCGTTTGCCTCTGGACCCTTACAAACAAATAGACTGTTTACCGCTCTTCTGCATGTTTTCTTATGTTGTTTCTCTTGTAAGTTCTATACTTCGCTTGTCGCTGTTGTAATTTTCGTCCACTCTCCTTCTTCGGATAATCGTTCGAAAGTATTACTTTCATTTTTGCGTAACACTGCCAGGTAAAATAAATATTCATAATTATAATATATATGATTTTACATATTATTAAACACATTATTTCATACATGAAACTGTTTTCGATCTTCTTAAATACAATTTCGTCTTTTAAATTGTAAAACCTATTTTGTAATGTTCATATTATTTTAGTATATACACGCAGTAACATCAATATTCACTTTGTTTTCCAAAGATGATACAAAGACTTAAATGTTTAAGAAAGCAGAAACAGTTTACTAGTGTAGTCCACAAACGACATGGTGCTTATAAAACTATTTTTATATTTTAATAACGGAGGATAACATGTTGATAAGATACGTTCAAAAAATTTGAATTTTTCTTAAGTTGCTTATAATGTATAAACTCGATCTTACCTTCTAAATTACCAATATCCTGCAGTTCGTCTTCCGAAAGTCTTTCTGGAACGTTGCTGTTATGAAACCTTTTAGAAAGAAAGGTACATAGTTTTATTATTTTTTACAGGCCGACTTTCTAACTTATGCATTGACTATTGTACTCTATAAAAAAAAATGAAATTTTCGATCACGTCATGGTTAGTTTTGATTAAGTATCTACCTTGACAGTGAAGGAATATGAAACAAGAATTAGTGGATCAATAACTATTTTAGCACTTAGACAGATGACATTTTTGAGGGCTTGATTCTCCTTCACATTGTTAAATGTATACTACAAAATGTTAAAATGTTAATTCCAATAACAGCAGACAGCTGTAAAGTAATGAACAAACATTGATGAGTTACATTATTAACGAGTACAACAAGAACGGGCATCAAAATATATCAATATAGTTGTTTATGACTGTTTTAGAAGTAAAACAAAATGACACCTCCTAGAAATGTATCATGGGTTCTAACGCTACACAACACTGTAGAGAAAATTAAGTGTCCTAAACACATTTCGAGAAAGCAGATAGGATTAAAAACTACTTACTCTATTGTTTTCGTTATCTGTTGAAAAGTTCTCATGACAGCTTTGAATTGATCTTTTTCTGCTAACTTGACCCCGTGAAAGACAAGCCGATCGTGGATGTCTGGTAAATTGCTCAATTGAACAATTGGGAAGTCTCCATGTATCTCCAAAGAATAAATCGTGATCTGTTGGCATAAAATAAAATGAATAGAGAATATGCTTTTGTTCGGCATTAAGTTGTTATATTAAAAAACAGTGTTTCTGACGTTTGAGTGGACTGTGATGTGTTTAAGGGCACAACAGAAAGAGTTTGTTAAGTTCAATTCAAATGCACATGCAGCAGATCTGACGATGCAGGGATACTCGGCTTGTGCTGAGTTCGGGAACTTGTACTGTGTACTTGGGGTACTTATGATTAAAAGCTCTAATTCGATCATCAAACCATAAATCTGAAAGAAATGTGATAACTATGTCTGCCTTTGCAGCCGACCTACGCATACCCTTCAATCTGAGAGGTTAACATATTATGAAACTGCTTATATTTAAATCGTAAAGCCTGTTCGTGTGAATATGGAAAAGTTGCATGACCGTTAGTTACGATCCTAGCAGGGCAACCAGAATCTTTCCCTGCTGAGGAGAACGTAACGAGGCTGATACGGCCAAGTAAACGCCATGTATAACCGCAGGGATGTGTTTTTTAGATGGATATGGAACGATTTGACAAAAGGCTTAAGCATATCGATCACACAATTAACAAACTGGATAGATCTATTTCATTTAAACTTCTGATTTTCAAGTTGTGAATTTCACTAGATAATTGTGTTTGTTTTACTTCTCTAGTATGACTGTTTTCTCCGAAATACGAAAGTAAAAACAGCTGTTCATTTTTACAGAAAACGCAAAAGTGTACTAGTATAAATTTCTAATACATAAAAGACTCCAGAAACGTCTCTTACATCCAACATTTGACAAATTCCGCATAGCTTTGCTTCAATTATAAAAGAAATTTATGGCGTTTCATTTTATTTTAAAGATCCTTTTAGGGTTTGAAGAAATAATACCGTGTGACAGTGTTTTATGTAATTCATCTCTGATCTGAAATAGTGTAGTTCACAAATGTTTGAAATTTTAATCTGCAAAGCCAAACGGAGTCACCAATGTAACAAAATAAAACTAATAGAAATTTGAATAATTCAGCGAATTTAGAAGTAGCGGCGCCTACCTGTTTGGGAAATGTATGTTCAACGTACCCTAATCCTACCACGTTACAAATATCTGGTGACAGCGTTATTTAGATAATATTATTATATTGTTGTGAAATAACAAGATGTCTGAAATTGGTTCTCTACAAACTGTATCTTTTCTACCTCAAATATGTAAGAAATGACTGTAGATATACTGAAGGATTTAAAGTACTTGCAAATAAATCTTTCAGTTTAAAGAGACAAAGTCTTTTCACATTTCAGCACTCTTTCCTGTACAAGGTAGTTCGTATCTTTAAATAGAACCATCACACCCCCCTTCTCCCCCACCCCTTTGCAATATACAAAGCGTGTACGAACACAATAGCTAACGATGCTTCTTGGCCAACCTTTTTGAATACGGAATTTAGTTACATCGAATCTGAAATATTCAAATTTTTGCTATGTAAGAGCCTTCTTAACTTATAGTCCTTGAAAATGTACCACTCGGAATAAAATATTAGCATTCTAGTAGTTTCATTTAGTGTAATATGTGGTTACACTATCGAAAATTTAAATGATTTATAAGACGTGCAAGAACGGAATAACATATATTTTGAATTTTCTAAATTGATAACCACTACTCATGAATTTACTACGCTTATAATGCACATAATCTGCAATGAAAGCAAGAGTATATATTTTAGAAAACAAACAATTCTCATAAGAAGCAATAGCCTGAATCGAATAATTCAAAAGAGTAGAATATTTATGCTTTGGTTTAAAAACATAGAACAACAATTATTTTTAGATTTAAGTGATTACTTTATAATACAATGTATAATTCAGGATTTATATCGTAAAAGTCCTTCACAAGGACAATATTGCTAAAGTATAATATATATAATAAGAACAATCATTGTCCTTGTCTCTTTATATAAATAGAACAATCCTTGCCTTTGTCTCTTTACAAGTTTTCAAAAAGTGTAGAATTGCCTCCTGGTAGTACTCATCTGCCATGTGCCTGAACAGTAACTTCTCCATGTGTAACATTCTAGCATACTTCTGGTATTCCTTCTCGCCATTTGTTCCTACTTCCAGCAAACATGCTAATAGATCACAGTTACCTGATGCTACGAGAGTTGTTGCGGTTTTCTGCTGCTCTGTACTAAACCTGAACAAAAGATCCGCTAGTGTTGTGTTATCTTCATTGCAGTTATTTAAGTAAATCGAGGCAAACAACCTTGCAATTAATGGAGATCTAGCAAGACAATCATTACAACCATCGGTAATTATATCTTCCATATGAGTTTGCCAAGCACTCGATATATCTTCTAAAAGTTTGACATTCAAGGGTCTTTCCTCAGGATCAAGTTCTTTGCCTTTTCCTCCCCGTTGATTTCTTTCTAAACGAACATGTTTTTCCTTCTCTTTGTCATTCTGTTTACTTTCTTTTAATTGCCTAAATCTTTCGAAGAACAAATTTCTTTGTGATTCAGTAAACCCGACCACGTCGACCCTTGTGTCAGGTGTGTGCATAACTTGCACGTCATGGTCAAGTTTACGGGAAGTGACCCAAATGTTCATCTTGCTAAAGTCATCAACATCACCCTCTAAAAGCTGCTTTATAGTTAATCGTTTTCCCTTGTCACCATTTCTTGCATGATTATGAAGCCTTGACCAATTGCTAATTCCATCTAACATCACAATGCTCTTTTTGCTTTGTAGATCTAAAATTATTCTGTTAGCTTCTGCCGCAGACATTTCCAGTCCCAACAATTTCATGAGTTCCTCTATTATGCAAGCATCTTTCGGAACATTCTCAAGTTGAAAATAGATCAGAACATATTCTTTAAAAATGTTTCCTTTCCTCCACTTTCTTGATATGTCCCGAAATAAATGTGATTTGCCAATACCAGGCTCGCCGACAAACAATACTCGGTTACCCCGCTCACCCTTTAATATTTCAGCAATCAGTTCATCGGCATTATTTACATGTGATATGCCGCTGTCTGAGTACGTTATCGTGTACTGAGAGTCACTGCAATAACTGTATATTAAAGAGATATCTTTCAATTCTTCCAACAACGTCTTCTGTTTTACTTCTTTCAACAATGTTCCTATCGAAAAAGAATATCAGTAAAACAATTATTTCAACTAGCTGTGTAATGTTTTCCAGAAAAACACTCCCTCTCAACCACGCAACACTAATACATTATTCGTAGAGGCTTATCATCCTTCCAATACATGAGCTGGAAAAAAAGAAGTCAATTAAATTCTTTTAAGCAAACTTATTATTTGGTCATATATACTTTATACCTACAAACTCGCGAATACATACCAAATACAGATGCTGAAACAAGAATTGAAGCAGACATTAGTCTCCCCAATGTGGACGTATGATGTAACATTTGACATAAGCAATATATAACAAAAAGAATATCCATCACATTAATCTTGCTTAATTTTGCTTTTTTACATCGCTTCAAACGTTACAAAATATAACACCATTTTAATATAATTAACCCTCATTTACCTAAGTTACTCGTATGTGAGAGGAAACACCCTTCTCTTTAAATATCTATGTCAGGACTACATTAATATATAACACCTTACTTCACGTTACGAAAACGGGGGCTGCACTCTTGGCTAAATATATATTTGTCGATTTGTCAAGTTTCAAAAACATGTTAAGTTGAAGGAAAACATAAATAAATCGTCAAGCATGAAAAAGTATATATTGAAAACAGCTCAAAACATGATATTTGCTGTAACACTAACAAGAATCATGACAGCATTAATGTCGAAATGATGTGTTAGATAGTGAAATTATAAACACGTCAAGAAATCCGACATAAGTTAACTTGTCAAGTAACACTGACATGGCACCTTAACAAAAAAGTATCAATTTGTCGACATGCCGTGTTGTATGCTGAAAAGAATGTCGCATAAACTAACACGGTAAATCTACAACTCTCTTTTCCCTTCAGAGCCTCAGTTAATTTCCGTTTACATTGATGTTACTTTAAGGAAGAAGTGCTGAATTTTTTTTTTTTTTGAAGATGCAATAAACATAATTCAAAATGAAAAGTATATACAACTTGATAAGGAAAACTAATTTATCTATACCTTTCCGCCCACAGTTTCGTCGGTGAAGCTTGTAGCAAAATACGGCGAGGCTAAGAGTTAATATCCCTGAAGCACACGTTAATATTACTAGCATTGAAGAGCTGACCGGCTTTGTCTTTTCTTCATTGCAACTCTCTGATAAAGGAATATATTAAATAGTGATTGTAAGGATGCATTACTTTGATGATTACATTGAACGAACCCTTTGAAAATAAATTACTACTATTTTATTAAACTCTCAAACGCCATATAGTCAACAAGTGTATCTGATTAGTACAACATTCCACATCTCAGTTTTGTATTAAACAAATGCGACTAACTGACCTGCATTGTTCATTCTGAAGTCAAGGAGAACGTATAAGTATCAAACCAGGCCTAACTTCTGAATCTGTTTTACGAACTGATATTGACTTAAAGGTAAGCGTGTGCTCACGAACGTACGTACATTGTCCAACTCACCGCTTAATGTGAATATTTTAGGGATGAAGCAAAAATGTTTACTAAGTACGCTTCGCAGCTGCATTTTATTCCATCAGATTGTTCTGACAAAATGCGCAAAGTTTTAAAGAAATACCACTTGACTTGTGTGAATGTGGCATTCCTTTGGCATAGCGTTTTCTGCTATACACTTGCTTGTATTTCGAACCATTGGTTTGACTAACAGGCACCACCTAGACTATTAGACACCTAGAGTTTCTCTTAAGATCTGAAACGAACGTTATCTTCCTGGAACTGTTACCGAGGTGTTTGTTTATTGTGTTTCTTTTGTGTTTACAAACGCGGTCACAATTATATAGATCAATTTGATAGACGCATTTACTGACATTAAATTTGGACTAACCAGAGGTTAATCTGATGTAACTGTCTTTACGGTGCAAAACGTCTATGCCATCTTGTGCCAGACATCTTATATCCGCAAAACCTCCACATACGTTGAAGGTGTATTGGACAGATGTAGATGTGTTCCAAGTGCCCAGCTTTTCATTTTTCTGTGAAATGGTTTCGCCTGTAGTAAACTGAAGATGCTCGCTACGTCTAATCTGCAATCGAAGTGGTACTTTTGGTCGAGATTCAGTAACTGTACATTGTAACTGGCCCGTCTGGTTTATTTGTAGGGTACAATTCGAACAAGAAGAACACTTAGCTATCAGTGGGCATCCCTGTTGTGGACTGACTGGAAAACAATTGGGGAATATTATATGGGCTGTATATTAAGTAAATGAATAGGTTCGTTCCAAATACTATGTTATAATTAACTATTGCTCTATGTGCTATTTGAATGATGTTCTGAATGATGATGTTCTTTCCTCTTAGGTGAAGACCTGAGGCACCGATATGACAAGTAGAAAATAGTTTCAAATTACAGAAAATAACTTACGATGAGATTGTAGAAGTGAGAAATACTTGCAATACATTATGCATCGTCTTTTGGCTTAAGCACTTACAGAATAAGCAAATAAAGAGACACACTGGCAAAAAGTAATTTAACTTTTAACCAAGACAGAACGAATAAAGAAAAGCTTCATATTTAAGTACTTGGCAAGGTTATGCATAGAGTTAGTTGTATCTACAAGTGATGACTGTAAAAGTGACAAGTGAACTAATATGAAGTACCTTTTACGATAACAGTAATGTTTTCTACTTCGTAATTTCCTGTTGCAAAGAATGCCACTACGGTATATACAGCCTCATCCTCAATTTGGGCGTTCGAAATGATTACATGGCCGTTTGATGTGATGTCAAATCTACTGCTGTCATACAATGTGCCTGATTTGAGGTTGTTCTCTAAAGCAAGGATAGGACTTGTACTGGATGTCGATCCAACGTACCAAAACACATCTGTTGGAGGTTCAGATGTATTACATCCAAATGTTTTATTGTGTCCCTTCTCGATGACAATATTTGACGGACAGCTGAGCTGCAGACCTATGAAGAATTAAAAATCATTAATGTTGTGGAGCCAGTTTGCATCCATATATTCTGTTGATAATATTATAGTTAATATTACGTACTTATCATAAATCACTATTTTTCATTTAAATATTTCAGTGGTTGTCTAAAGGAAAACGAAATTGAAATGAAGTTTCACAATTTATTGACAAGTTGCTGCACGGTTAGATCAAGGATGATCAACGATGATCCCACAAAGGAATAGGTAAACAAAAGAAAGTCTTACCAGACAAAGTTTGGAAGCAATAGCACTTCGCAGCCTTGGAAAGATTCGCCATTTGACGGTTTTTAAATTTTACAAAGACAGTTGCGTAGGTGTTTACATTATGTTCTTGTGTGTTAACCCCTGGTAAGAACCAATATACTGTAAACTGTATCTATTTTTTCACTTCATCCTGATCTCGTTTGTCCATGATTAAGCAATATGCAGTCAGGGGTCTTCCTATTTTGTCCATAGAATTTCGCAGCTCGATGACTTGGTTAAAGTTTCTCTGTTTGTGTTAAACGTAGTACCTGTAAACCAATCTCATCTAATTTGTGGTTCATATTGATTACGATAATATTTAACTGATGAAATGGCCAGCGAGCAGCAGCCCTGGCCTATTCTTATTACCATGTTACGGGGTTAAATGTTTACAATCATACTTACTTGTGAAAGCACTAGGGACAACAAAGAGGAAAATCCAAGCTGAGGTTATGATAGGAGCCGCCATTGTGCATGTGTGCTATAAGAAATATGAGAAAACAAAACCAGTCTGAGATTACTTAGTTGACACTACTATGCCAATAGTTCACTAACTACTAAGCAAAGTGGAGGCACTATGCACTGAGGAAAGCGTGGATTAAGTAGCAATCATATGTTATGCATTATTATTAAGTTAGAGTACAACTAATTCTGTAAATGTATTTAATAAAATGAACAGCGTGGAGCAATTATATTTATGAACACCTCTGAGCTACATTGCCAACATGAATTGTTCAACCGATACGTTAATTAAACTGAATAAAGCGTACGTATAATGCTGTGGGATTTACTTCAAAAAGTCTCACATAAAGTTGTATCAATGTGTTAGTTCTAGTTGTGATCGTCCGCCAAAGATTCCAAAGTACCGTTTGAGACGTACATACGATCATAATAAGTGCATTGCAGTCATGAACATTTACGTCTTTGTAGTTGCCGTACTGCCCGAAACAAGTTGCTGAACGTTCCTTCTAGGTAGCCGTAGAAGTATGATGCTTTCACCTCGACCCATAACAGAGTAAATCCAATCAACCTTCCTGTGCAACTTTCATTTCTATTTCCGTTTTCTCTCAATTTGAGCTACATAGTTACCAAATAAGATGTTTGTGTGGTTTCAGATCACTTTGTTCTCTTTGTTAACATTTGATCTTCTTGTAAAAGGTAAATATTTTATATTAACCTACATAAAAACGGCGGTTTGGCGTTTACTGATATTAATGTTGATATATATTCCTTCCATTTTCCAGGAGAGCGGCGATTTGACCGTGAGTGTAACTTTGGGAATAGTTCGACCAGAAATCAGCATGTGAACTGCATATGCTCGCGTAGTTCATCGATGTGTTTAATTTGCAATGTGTCGAAAAACATTGGCAATCTTAATTGGTTCAACGACATCAGCAACCTTACCCTAGCCAGACAATCATTCAAGATACAAAATACTGAAAGCTTTGAAGTAGATTTATGCCATTCTTCAAATTATTCCATTCTGCTCTTTACGCCTTGCATTAAAGAAAATCAAGCAAAATACTCATGTCGTCAAGGAGAGACTAAGCTTATGACATACATCTTGACATTACAAGGTAAATCTCTCAAATATTACGTTAATATTTTGTACCATATGAGCATGTCTTAAGTTAATACACATTTAACATGTAGAAAAGTTTTTTAGACATATTTCAAAAACTCCCATTTGAGTCCAGTTAACCCCAAACTTATTTATGTTATTTTTTAATTCGTTTCATTCATAACGATTAAATGTGTGCTGTTTTTAAATATGTTCCTTAGTACTTCCCTTAACCGTTCGTTGTTCACTGTTTTTCTCTTATAAATCATTAGTAAATATCTACTTAATTCCTATATATCAGTGACGCTAATGGTTATTATAAATGGAAGAAAATTGAACGAAGAGAATTCATTATATGTTTCGTCACCGAAGTCTTTAACAACTCAACAGTCCCAATTTCATTTTATACTGTGAAATTGTCTGATGTATTGTTCTGCGTAATGTCCTCATATATCGAACGAACGACGCTCTTATCGGTAATTGTTGTAAAGAACGATGGTAAATTTGGTCACTTATACTTCAATTAAAGCTGCATTTTGAAATTGACTTGGTTAATACACTGCTAAATCAAAGATAGAGTTCTTCAAAACAAAACCAGAAACATTGTTTATTACCTTAAATTAGTTATGCAACATGTCTGTATTGGATGATAGTTTTTTTAAAGCAGACATCAGCACATTGTGTAAATATGTTTTAAATGAATGTTGTAATTTTAACGTTACCTACAACGTGTGTTATGAAAGCAACGGCCATGGATGCGCTTCGATATCTCGCAAACTTTCCGAAAACTAAAATCAAAATAAAGCCAACTCATTTGCTCTCTTCATATAGTTACTTGTTTGGAGTATACATATTCATTGTGGTTAATCTATATCGTCCTTACGTTTCAAGATCATTAAACCGATGGAATCTATGAATTAAATCTTTTATTTAACTATCTTCATTTGTGATTATGAATATACATAAATACCTAAAGCAAACTCTTGCTTTTCGCTGTGTGATAATCATTTCTCTATGTCAGAAAGCATATTTTGTGTTAGAAATGTCTATATTGTGTTACGGATCATTGATATCCCTCATGCTTTAGAAAATTCTTAAAGCTCTGATAAAATGTTCGAAAATGTTGATGTGCATCAGCAAAGGTCAATGTCAGAATTATTTCAAAGCGAATGAGGAAGTTGGTGATTGATTCAATTCAAATGGGGACTACAGTTAAGCGTTCTTATTAAATGTGTGTTGTGTACTGTTATCATTTACACACTTATTGATATACTCAAAGGTTTTGCTTTCTTTATCGATGTTATTTCATTTCTGTTTGTGTAGGGCAGTAATCGAGGTTTTTGTATACCATGTTAATTTAAATATTTCCGGGTATAGGGGTTTACATTTACAGGGATGATCTGGCTAAAACTGAATGATTAGTGCTATGTTCAATTCAATTCCCATTTCATTTCTTTGGTCCCTATGCAACATTCAAGCTTTTAATATTAGTCAGTACAAGCTGTCTTGCAGTAATATAGCACCTTTATTTCATTTTCCTATATTATCTTAACGTATGTGTTTAAAGATACTTCAAGAATATACGCAACCGAAGAATATGCAATCAGGAAATATTAATTGACTTGTTCGCCAACATTTGTTAAATCAAATAAACAGATTGAACAATCGAGCAACGTTCATGACTGTTTATAATACTAAATTGTAGGGCGAGGGAGGGTAATATATTGTATTCGGCATATTTCATGCTGTCAGTAAACATTCGTACTACGTCCCTATACCTGTCTTCATAAATTGAAATTGTTTATAGGCAAAGCAATTTATAACTGGAACGATAATAGAAGGCTGTGACCTTTGGATAACCCACCAAGCGCTCTAAAAACTTAGCTACTCAGCGCTTTGTTCGTGGCGATTTTCTATATACACGTATACTTTGTCAGAAACCACCTTGTATACTTTGTAGCCGGTGACCACGTCCCAGTTTCCCTAGATACAACCTAGAAAGCAAAATGAAAGTTATCTTAAATAACCTTGTCATGTTTGTGCCTTTACAAAAATATATAAATGTTTCTGCTATCATAGTCTTATGAACATTCTATCCAGTGAATGGATAAAACATATGTATAACCATCAAGAGAAAGTGTATCAAATTTGGCAACATTTTGTACTATTAATCGTTTAATATAAAGTTGTTGCCACAAAACTCACTAAAGAGTAACTGATCTTGGATAACGATGTAAACGATGTAAACCATGCAATATATTATTATAATGTTTACGTAGCTGTGTGTTCTAGAAATGTTTCACAACAACAGGAACATACCGTACTAAGAGCCCAGTATACCAGTTACCAGGTTAATTCGTATAATTGGACTTTGAAAAAATAATTCACTGTACAAAGAGTACTTATATCACTGTTCTTATTTGCACAGAGAGGATAAACCGATAAATATTTTAACTTCTATTCAGATCATCTTATAGCTGTAACGTCTAGCTTAAATATTGCTTTAGATAAAGAAAAAGCTCGACATGGTATTGGATTTCAACTTGCAATGGAAAGTCTACTGTCCAATAAATTGTGTATGTGATACCTTCATTCCATTGAAAGTTCAGTCCACATGAGACATGCCAGTAAAAAAACATGCTCCGGCTAGACATGTTTGTAGTTGTCACAGGGTAATGACATTTCAGAGCTGAATTCTTGGTGAAATCTGTTTAAATGTAAGATACTCCAGAATACATATTGATTACCTCATGACAGGTCAGCATTCGAGTTAAAGAATTACTTTACGGCTTGATCATGTTAGAACTATAAATAAGTTAATATGTAGGACTAGTTTTCAGTTTGATCGGACTGTTTTTTCGAAGGAAACTGTTTTGATACTCGTTCAGTAGCTTAGTTTTACCATACTTTGTTACATGCACCCTCCTTTATTCTTGTGCTCACCTCCACCTCTTACCCTAGAATAACACCAAATTAAATCATTTGTATCATACGCCTGTTGTCAGTATTTTCTTGAGTCAGAACACAACAAAGACTACTTTAGCAATATCGGTACATGGTCATCACAACATTAATTTGGGCATGGCATTTGAATGATGTTTTAACCTAAAACGATTCTATATTTTACTATATATCACGTGAACTAATATTACAAAGCTCAAAGTGTGACACTACACAACCGCAGGTTATGAACGTTAACAGTACTTTACATACATTTCCATTCAATTTCGCGTTCACATTCAGAAACGTCAACAACACCATCTATATATAAAGTATACAACGCTTATATGATATTTCGTTGTCCTGGGTCAATGTCGAGGGAGTTTACAATACTTTACATAGGCCGTGTTATTTGCATAGACCTAGCTGTAAGCAGATGTGAACTGCGAACAAACTGTATTGTTTTCAGGTCATAAGATTACCGTAGGACTATCTAAACTAAGGCAGAAGGTAATTAGTCTTAAACTTGAGCCAAAACAAGGATAAATAAGCCAATAAAGCTGACAGTTCGCATAGTAAAGTGTCTAAAACTAGTTGCAGTTAACAATTATACTATAAAATTCAAGAAAAATGCTGAAAGGAGAATACTTTTCTCCCTCAAAATGTCAACAAAATGGTGGCTATGTTGACAATATTGAGTCAGACTAGCTAGTTGACCACCATGTTGTGTGCTGGTTTATTTACATGAAGGATTTGTCCACTTCCCTTTAAAAGGTAGACAACAACATGTTTACTATCAAACCAAGCTTTACATCAAGTAACATAGTCCAAATCATATCACTGTAAGGTATTATTTGGCCAGTTATAAGTTAAACATAGGGCATTATACGTTTAATCAACTAAGTTCACTTGATTACTGGAACGATCGAAGGACAAATAAGTAAATGCTACATTTCCATCCACAATATATTGAAAACACATGTTATAAATGAACGTTGTCGGTGTTTTGCTTTCACATTCAGTCATTAGAAATTCAGAAATGTGATAGCTAACGTACAAAGACTTCTTACATATACAAAGATGTCGGTTACTAAGACCGTTCAGAATATCGAATCAATAAATCAGAATGAAGCAGATCATAACGTAGACTATACTGTACTTACATATGGCCTCACTGTATTGTCCACAACTGAGTTTGGTATTCTTCTTAACTTTGGTTATATTTAATTGATTAAACCAAATTGAAACTGGACTCGATTAACTGTAACTATTTTTTGTTATAGTATAGGCTATGTACTAATGTTTAACGTGTTGTATCATAGGGCGGCACGCTCGTTGTATATAGCATTGGTTAAATCCAGACACGTCATGGGGAATTCCAACTCAATAGAACTACATATATGTCAGTTGTTATACCTATAAATAGGTACTCTAGCATTTCCACGGTGTACAATGAATGAATATAGCGGTTCTACATTTACAGTAAGTTTGCCTATACATATGTCATTGGGTCCGTACTATTTATTGCAACCCTACGGCATCAGTCACTAACAACGGTTATTCATCTAAGTCATTTTCTATGTATAGAGGAGTGAGACAGGGATGCCCTTTAAGTCCTTATATCGTTACTATCTGCGCTGAAATTTTAGCTATTAATATTAATTCCAATCCACTTATCCGTGGTATTTCAATTCTTAATGAAGAGATTAAGATTATTCAGTATGCAGATGCTACTACACTTTTGCTTTATGGTCCCCACACTACTCGGAGTGAAATTGTTCATATTTTTAGGGATTTGGAATTGGCATCTGGCCTTAAAGTAAACTATGATAAGACCAATATTGATCCACTTGGCCCTTTGATTACTAGGAAGCCACATTTTATAGATAGTTATGATCTTAAGTGGACCAATGGCCCAATCACTGTATTGGGTATTGTGGTTAGTAATGACAAGGATAGTCTGTTTCGGCTGAATTTTCTCCCAAAGCTTTCTCGCCTCAAAAATATTCTTAATATGTGGTCATGTCGAGGCCTCATCCCTATTGGTGAAATTGTCCTAGTTAAGTCATTGCAATCTCTCAGTTTGTCTATCTTTTTCAGAATCATCCGAACCCGCCTGAATATTTCATTAAGTTGATTGAGTCGATTATTTATAAGTTTATTTGGTCAGGAAAACCTGATAAAATTAGGCGTACTACTTTAATAAATCCTATTTTCAGTGGTGGGTTAAAGGCAGTTCATCTTAACAACTTCATTGATGTTTTAAAATGTACTTGGGTGAGGCGATATCATGACAAAAGTGTTGCGTTATGGAAATTATACTTCAACTTTTATCTAAGGAATTTTGGCAAACATCGTTTATTTGTTTGTTATTATTCGTATGAAGACATTAAGACTAATAAGTTTTTAAATGATGTTATCCATGGCTGGTCCCGTTTTGCATTTCAGAACCCAACTTGTAATTTCAAGGAACAAATCATTTGGAATAATCATTATATTAAAGTTGATAATAAAGTTGTTTTTTATCAATCCTGGCAGGACAAGGGGATTACATAATTAAAAGATTTATTAGATGACAACTATTATTTCTTATCACATTCGTCGTTGACAAAAAAATATAACTTTAATTGTCCTCTTACAACTTATTACGGTATTATCCACGCAATTCCCAGTCATTTGAAAGAGTTATTTACCCAGGGTCATAACAACGGGGTGTCTTTACTAGATTATATTCATAACATGCCATTCCTTTCACGTTATATATATAATCAGCTTATCCAGAGATTCGTAACACCACCAAAGTCAATCTCTAATTGGAATTTGCACTTCAATATAGGTGAGCTTCAGTGGAGAGATACTTTTCAGATTCCTTTCCAGTCACTTAGAGATAATAAGATTCAATACTTTCAGTTTCGCTTTATACATCGTATTTTAGATACTAATTATATACTATTTTTAATGAATAAGGAGGATAATCCACGGTGTACGTTCTGTGGTGAAAGAGATGAAACGTTAGTTCATTTATTTTGGGAGTGTAATATTACCTCCAACTTTATTTTAAATGTTGAGCAGAAAATTTCAAATGGACAATTTGTTTTCTCTAAGCAAGATATATGTTTTGTTTTATCGTCTTCATTTAAAACACCCTATGAATTTCCTTATCTTTCATATGAAGTATTATATTTATCAGGAAAAAATAAACAGTGGTATTCCAAATACAAATGCATTCTTCAATAAGTTTAAATTCTTACTACAGGTGGAGAAATATCTTCATAAGTGTGAAACTCGCTCTGCCATTTCTTACAATAACCTTTACGCAACATTTTCTAGTTGTTCTTCTCTTTTTGATGTTTAGGTTTTCGGAGTCACTATTTATTTGTCCTGATTCAGTTATACCTTGATTATCTGCTGCGTGGGAATGTTTATTATATATTTCGAAATTGGTATTACTCTAATATACTTGGTTAATCGATCACTTTAGTTTTCACAATTATGGTCGCTATTTGTGAAATAGCTATTGTTTATTTACGAAAATGGAAAAACAAAATAGTACATTGAATTCAAAGTTTGAATAAAAGATGGCAAAAAAAGTTTGCCTATACAGCAATCGTCACAATCATAACATATGTGCATATGTTGCTCTTTTGTTAGAAATGAACGAAATTGGCTATGAAGTATTTTTGCTGTATTCCATAGAGGCCATAACCACGTATATATCGAATGACAATATGTGTTGGGTGGGTGAGTGTTCTTATTTTGCAGGCCGTGGCGTAGCTAGCCGGGGGAAGAGTAGGAGTCCTGAAAAATGTCCTCCCTCTTTTTGCACCCACTGCCCAATTGTCATTCGGGGGTAAACAAGT
Organism: Apostichopus californicus; assembly: GCA_020650975.1. Classification (NCBI taxonomy): domain Eukaryota; kingdom Metazoa; phylum Echinodermata; class Holothuroidea; order Aspidochirotida; family Stichopodidae; genus Apostichopus; species Apostichopus californicus. The sequence continues at coordinate 33,778 of JAIPMN010039963.1, forward strand.
TTGGACGAAAATTACAAATGCATTTAAAGTCTCAGTTAAAGCAGTTCGCGGTTGACGTTAATCATGCAGTAATTGAAGAAAACTCTTAACTCTTAACTATTAGGCCTATGTTGTTATTTTGCTTTCTGCCATCACAACGATGTTCGGTCCCGAGAATAGATTTACGAAGAAACAAATCGAAGGTGTAAGTCTTCAACAGGTGTTGCCATCGGTATCAATAACCTGTTTTTTGTATAATGTAAATACCTTTTTATAATATTCTAATGAGAAATTTAATATTTCACTGATATTGATACAAGGAATATCAAAAAGTCCATCACACGTGTGACAGATAGAAATCATCCACAAACTATGATATTTGTTATCATATGTAGGAAAACTACAACGTGGTTCTTATCATTTGCTTCTTACAAATATCCTAGAAAGATTTCAAGCAAGTATATATCACTAGTCTGACTAATCAAGTGGTGAAAATTGAAAATGAAGACCCAAGTAATTAGAAAAAACTATAATATTTCTCTTGCCAGATTACCAGATCACAGATGCAGTGCTTGTGACAACTGGTAAACAGAATTGTTTATTTCCTTTCAAGTTTGCAAAAATATTCATACAATTACAAGCTTAACAAGAAAGTAAACTTAACAATATGATTCAATATATTTAATGTACAGAATTCTACGAAAGTTCTTGATCCAGTTCTAACTATGAATGAATAGATTTTAGACAAGTGACTTCATAGTTTTGTATTTTTGCCCTTAATTGGTGACAAAAGGTCAATATTACATTGTTTCCTTTGTTACGAGAACAATAAGAATGAGGTAATCAAAATCGGTAATTGAAACATAAGTACATGATATCTTCATTACGGTATGGCAGACGATAGCTAGTGTATTCAGACGAAGAGCCAATATGGCACACACTTTAAATCCGTTGAAGAAACGGGCACTTGTAATTCCCATGGTTATTTGCAGGAACGCTTTCTTTCCTTGTCCACAGAGACTCTACATACAACACGAACATCAGAAGGGCGACAACCACGGCAATTAAAAAACACATGGGTGATAGTGGCTGGTGCATTCGTGTTGATTTCCAGTTGCATGTTGGTCTGTGTTTGTATCACAGTCAGGAAATTTAGATGTATGTTAAAGTGTTGTATATACCTTTGATATTTAAATTAAGGAACAGAAGTATTAAAGCAATTTGTATTATATATAAAGACTTACAATGCCAAATAATATCGTATTGGGTCAAATACGATACAAAAACAATATTGAAACAGGGGGTGTAAGCATTATCCAGAGGTCGCTATGAATTAGTCAATATGAGGTGATTTGTTATTTGTGGTAAAAAAGTATCTTTTCATCCGTACTTTTAACAAATGACAGTAAGGTAATCGTATGTTAAAGCAGGGTTTATTGATTACCCAAAACAATAAACTTTTCAATAGTTATATTATAATAAATTCACTTGGCCTCTCAATGACTTGAGATCACTAGCATAAGGGTCATTAACACAACTAGGTTTTCTAATTTGATTAATAATTATGTTCACAAAAAAGTAATAACAATCAACGTCTGAGTTACTTACCCTCATTGTGGACGGATTAACCCAAACATCCATTCCTTCTCTGTCTGTTTACAGTTTCAGTAACAAGAAACCGCCAAGGGTGAGTATTATTAAAAACATTATATTGCAAATTGTTCACCCCTCCCCCTTTCACTGTTATAGTTTACTCTCGAAATACCGTATTATATTTGTTTATTTTGCTGTGGCACGCAGTCAAATTACCATTAACGTTGATAATACAATCCAAAAGTTATACTATGCTTCCAATTCATTATTTTCCGTTTGGTTTAGAAATATCAACTCAAGTCATCAAATGAACGTACTCGATAAAGACGCCTTAGATACCGATCAATCAAGTAAGATATATTTTCATGTCATGTCAGTTTCTGAATTCGATTAAGGGATATTGAGAATCTTATGAACGTTGATTTTTATTTGAAGCACGATTTCATATCCTACAAATAGGACACATATATGGTATTACTTTAGATACATGTTTCATCGAATAACATGACAACTTGCATTTGGTAAAGTGTACATGTGGCTGCAATTTCGTTCAAATGCAACAATTCAAACAATAAATACTTGTGCACTTCAAAGTAAAAAATATGCATTCCTTCGTAAATTTTTAACATATTGATAATTTGTTCTGGATGTCTTATGTAGATTAACACATTGTTTCAATATCATATATCAAATACTTAATCACCATGACAACAATTGAAATACATATAAACAAGAAACCAATGCAGTTGTATGAGATAAAACATCGATTTTATTATGTTATAGTTCATCGAAATGAGAGACTGGCAGAAAGGAGGTAAGCTATTTCATTTATGATCTTTACAACTGTATAACGGAACCGCCAAGCTTTAAACGGCCACGCTTTAAACCGCCAACTTTTTTCTTTCCTCCATCCCTTGTCTACTAATCCTCTTACATCTATCTCTTTGTGTTCACCATGCTCATTAACCTGTCTGTATTCTGTGCGTGTTTTTTCCCCTCTGTTACTGTTACTTGTCATTTAGCTTTTGAAGAAGATCCTGCTAGGATCGAAACGTCAGGCCAACTTACATTTACACAAGCTTTAAACTAATGTACATACTAAATATTAAAGTTTATTATAGCTACAATAATTACAGATAATTGGCATTGATATATTAATAGGTCATAACATGTGTTATTGTGATATGAGAAGAGTAATTGTGTAACTTCACGGATTATCGATACTGATTTCTATAGCAGGAAAGAATTACCAAAGATACCTGTTGACGAGGAAAACTCACAAAACTCCCAAAATTCTGGAGGAAGTGAACCTAGTAAGTTTACTCAATACAACGATAAGTAATGTAAATTAATCAATTAAGACGTGAAACAAATTCATATTATTTATTACACACTGTCAGCACTAAACAGAGATTTGTCAATGATAATGATTTCCCCGATATATATAGAAGGAAATGGATACAACTGTTTGACTGTTTGTTACCACCAAAAATAAAGTGTTACTGAGGATCATATGGAGCCACTGTGTATTCATTAATACTGAGTAATTACAGGAGACACACTCGAATAGGTTATTTGTACTATTTAGTATGTAATTTGCATGTTTATCAGTTTAAGATATTTTTCTCTTTTGCAGATTATTATTCTACAGCAGATGTAATTTCAGGAAAAGATCCCCGGATTTTGAATGATAATGATATTTCCATCATCATGAATATCAAGATGGGAAAAATCTACAAAAGATGGATGGGATCTATCCATCTTTCTAATGAGACCGATAAGTGTGTTGTAGTAACAACTCTAACAGGCTAGTAACATTATGACATGCAATTATTGTACTTATTGAGTTTCAAAGCCACGGTCAGATATTATATAATACAACGTCTGTCTCGATTTTGTGTGCAACAATGGTGAATTGTTGGCAATGGTGTCCCTTTTACACATCATTTAAAGATGAGAGGGGATCAATCAAATTGTGTAACAATCTGAACTATATATTAATTCGTGACTTTTTTGGGTTCTGCTTTTAGAAAAACTATTTAGAAAGAAAGAAATTCATTGGGAGGGTTTCATCAGAAAAAGTCTCGAATTACCAGCATCGAACCATCTAGCGAAGATCGAGGCTATATCTATCCAAAGCAGTGAGTTATTATTGTCCATATATTATAGATCAAGTTATAGTACATTGTTAAAGAAAACGAAATGAAGTCGGTACACCCATATTTTTAAGATTTTAACACCACGCCCTCCTAAAACTCCGAGTGTGATTATGTCCGCCAAATGGAATAGAAAGGAATGGAATAGACTAAGGAGCTGATATAATCTTCTGGTCATCATAAATATATGACCAAGAACCTGAAATAGTTATAACCATTTAAATTAGCTGCTGAGCGATTCCAGAATTGTAGTAATTATATATTATAATTAAAAAGTTTCTTACGCTTTAATAATTATCATATGCAGATCATTTCAACATATGTTAATGTATTTTATAATAAACATGTTTTCTTTAACGTAGTTTCTTCTATTTTGTTTCTTGTATTGTTTCAGACAAACTGTTTCTTATCAGTGAACACCTAGTTTGTGAAAACTTGCACAAAGTATTGTCACGTGACACTAAAGATGAGAAGGACTACTATTGTTGTAGTTCATTGTCAGTTCCTGACGTCATCAAACATATAGCAGGAGTTTTAGAAGGAATGGACATTCTTAATACGTTCGGTGTAAGAAAAATGATATAGACCTTTGCACGTAATACGTAACAACAGTTATAACGTATTTTTATATAGCTGTCTGATTATTGAGTATTATCGTCAATGTTTTTTGATAAACTTATCTTGATCTCGTATTTCATTTCTAAGTGAACAACGTAGTAACACTTTGTCTCATATTAGCCGTTTGTGCTTCTCCACACATGATTCTAACTTATTGTTTTACATCTTCGTTTAGTTCCTTCACCCTGGCTTAACAACTAAAAAGGTTTTGCTAACCAAAGAAGGACAGGTCAAATTATTTGACTTCTGTCTGGCTCGCGATGCACCGAAAATAGCTGCTCTTAAGAAAGAAAAGGTAGAATAAAAATATATAATTTAAATAATAATTACAAGATTAAGATAAATACATTCTTCAATCAACTAATTCGTTATTCCGTAATAAATCTTCCAATCACTCATTGATTTAATCTACCCAAATATTTAAAATCAGCATCAACTTCCGGTAAAACAAAATATCCGAAACCTAGAAACCTGTACATATAAATTGTCTGCGGCTTTTCTTTGGTATAGTGATACACGTTATAGGCTTATATGGTCTAAGTTGATCTCGATGTTTTACTTTTTTTTTTAGACATTAAACAATTTTGTGTGTCAAATTAAATTTATTAAAGAGAAAACGAGGTCTAGGATGTACTTATATAACAGAGAGCAACAAAACACATTAAATTAAACCTTCAGTGAGATTGCTTTTTACTTCAAAATGTTTCGTTTATATTGGATAATAGTTAACAATAACATGCATGACTTGTTTGCGTTGTTTTAACTAATGTAGTCAGAGCAACTTCCTCTTTTTACGCCTGATGTGATAAAGTTCTCCACACATTCGTTTAAACAATGTTACATTGTCATTGATAATTTCAGAATAAAATACACAGTTAACCCAATACAGCACCAATGTTCACCGTGCAGCTAATTTAATTGTGGTTTAATACAACATTTCAATTCATATTAAATATTTGCTTTTTGCATCAGATTCGTTCCGTGACTTTTAATCAATTTCCACCTGAAATGTTGATGTTGAATCAGTATACAGAATCCAGTGACGTATGGTCTACAGCAGTAGTAATATGGGAGATTATGAAAGCTGGTAAATCATACTAAATTCCTTTCAACTTGAAGGCATTTGCATAAAGAGAAAGTATCGACATATATTTAAAATATGTAGCATAACATTGAATTGAATATACTTATGTCACAAATTCAACAATAGTAAGTGATGTTCTTAAAAGTAAAAATACATCTGTATATAAATACACCTTGCGATTTATCACATGGGACACCATATATTTACTAACGATTGTAATATTTTACAATCTTCCTTCATGGGTGACGAAAAATAAAGTATTGATATTGAGTAGTATCGATTTTAGAGATAATTGATTGACCTTGACCGAATTAGAAATATGAAATAGTTTACGACCTAAGGCACTGGTTGAGAAGAAAAGAAGAAGAACAAAAGGAGAGAGAAGTGAATGAAAAGTTAATAAAGAAAAGACTTCTTAAAGTACTCAGTAAGAAATACTTCGGTAGTCAGAAGTAACTGGATGATACGAGACGAGTAGCTGTCTGTTTGAGGTAACCTCTTAACTGCTTAATCACATTACAAAGTATACCATGCCAGTAGTTTGATTTTAACGGAAGCTCGTGAGGTTCACTGACATAATACAAACGTGTATGTACAAAGTATAAAGTTAACATAGCCATAGTATATTTAGCCCGCTCCCAGTTCTACCTGTAATGTTTGGGCATGGTATAGCTCTGATGTTACCTCAGTCTTAGAAGTTATATATCAGTATCAATGATTCTTAAAACTTAATATTATTAGGAAACCCACCATTTCCGGTTGACCGGGAAGTTAGATTTGACGAGGAAATTATCAAACCATCGGTACCCTGGCCCGAGAAGTACTTACAGATAAGGTGAGAAAGCATATGCTTTTTCAATTGTCTACGTTGCCAACGGACCAACAGGACACATTTAATTTTGTTATTTGAACACATAAATGTAGTAATCGCATAGTTTGCAACCCTCCTGTATTGTGTGCACGTTTTGTAGCTGGATGCAGAACTGTGGATATTTGGACGATGGACTTGTAAGATAAGAGAAAGTTACTCAGTAATGTTCATACAATTGTTGTTTTACTTAGTGTATCTTGTAATGCAGACAAAAGAGTATTTTAAGGAACACTGACTCTTCTCTTCACACAAACTCATCAGTGAATGTTTTCATCGTTGATTATATTACAGCTATTTAGTCCTTATTTAATTTGTTAGATTAAAAGTTTTACTTAACGAATTTATAGAGCAAAAAACTCTCATCAAGCCTTCATTCGTTTCAAGCATCTTGTACTTCACATAACATTAATATCTACAAAGTAGATTAAATTCTTGTTGATTAAGTATTTGTAGTATATTTCTCAATTATTTACAGGGATAAAATCTTGTTCGATTGTTGGAATTATAACTGTTCTCTTCGACCTTCCATTCATCAATTGAGAGCAACATTCGTAGCTGTAAGTATTCATTACTTATCTTTGAAACATACTTTATCAATCAGTCTATATTATGATGAGAGTTAACAACAGTATGCGTTACCGCCATACTTTGCTCAATAGTCTGCTTTGCTCTTTGAAATATTTCAAAGTATTTTGCAAAAACGCATAAACGACAAAGCAGGCACCTTAGCTAGTAGTTACTTAAAACTTAATGCTAATTCCACTTTGTTTATCCTGATTTTATATCCTACATTAAGTACTCATATTATCACTCAACAGATATTTGAGAAATTAATCACGGACAGTTCTTACGAGATACCGATACCTACGACGTATTTACCTATGAGAGCCCCTCATACCGCTCAACCTACCTATGCAGATCAAATCTACCATGCTGGATTGTGAACTGGGTGTCGCAGGGCCCTGATATCGGATGTCATTGCTGGACGGTGCGGTATCTGGAGAGCCCCGGATGCTGCTGGAGTTACTTACCGCGACAGTTCTAACATGCTGGGATGTATATAATACGTCAAGAGGGGCATTACTTTACCATGATGAACTTAAAATGTATGATGATAATGATGTAAAGACTTACATGATGATGTTAAACCTAAAATGATGTACAATTACGATGATGACGTAAGACCTAACAACGATGATGTAAAATATACAATAATGAGAAGTGAATTAAAGACGATGATTTCAAAATATGATATGATGATGAAATAATGTAAATAAAAACGTTTGATTGTATGTATGTGTTTAGATCATCCTGGAAGCAGGAACTTGCGAAGAAGCCATCATTGGCTTACCAAAGCCGCAAAATTATGAGATGATGTCTTTTGGTGGATATAAACGCTTTTCATGTAAACGCTTTTTGTTCATCAGATACGGAATATTTAATGGTCGTTGACATAATTCATTACGAAATCCGAATAAGTTTTACACAGCAGGCAGGAGTACAATCTGGTAGCCAATCAGCAATGTTGTATGATGCAAATCACACATTATAGAATATTAAGAGCTTGAATGATGGGCTGTTTGGGAAGTGCGAGACTGTTATTCAAAGTAAGGTTAACCAACTTTCCCAACAAGTATAACTACATCATATCCATAACCGATAGCCGTCATCTAAAGAAGATGATTTTTTCCATGTTCGTCCATATGACCACCGTTGGTGACCCTTCAATTGTATTCCACGTGGCTGAGTTCACTATTTAAAAAAAGGTTTTGAATTCGATAGATTTTTTATTGTAAAGATACACATTAATAAGGTTTGGTAAACATTTTATGAAATTATGTACTTGGCAAGTTTCGTGATTAGTAAACCGCAAGAGTGTGGTCGGAGATGAAGCCAGCTGGTAGAGAAAGAATGTTATATTCTGTTAAACATTACGTTTTGCTTCAGATAAGTACTAGCATATTTCTCCTCTATATCCCTATTGGAGACAAACGTTAAATGAACAACTGAATTTGTGACTGTTGCAGATAGTTGGACTGCATACACATGAAAGCACGTGCCTGCTAAACGTTGGAAATCTTCATTACAAACTGTTAAGTTCGTATTTATCATAGCAAATATGATGGCCTTACATAGAATAGACTTACGAAGAAACAACTTTTAAAAGTATTAAGAAAATGAAAACCAACCTTTTGGGTATATGCAACTAGTCATTATTCATTGTTATAAAGTCTGAGACGTTATTTGTCATGCGAAATCGAGTTGAAACCAATCTGCCTGTGCATGACGTACGGGGCCCCGTTAGATGAACCTTTCCAACAAAATAGCCAGCTGCAATTAGGTAATTTACTGTAAAGTTAATAAATAAATGCCACGTGTATCCTATGGGAGTGGCAGAGCGGCCAGTCAGTATGTAGGTTTTCATTCTCTCATGGGATAGAATGATGGCGGTGGGAGCGAAGCTTTGGAAAAGATTAAACCATTTTGAATATACTTTAATTGGTTGTTGAAAGAAAATATAGACGTACTCACTATTGTTATACAGGATCTAACGTAATCTGAAGCTGCTTGGAATAAACAGCACGAGTAACATAATATGAAATGTGATATGTAAATTACCAGAAATGGATTCTGTATCTGATTTAACATAAATATTTTACATGCAAAGCGTTGATATCAAAAGGCTATCAGACAAAAACCTGTCATTCCAAAAAGAGATCGTGATCAAAAGCGACCGTTCAAGACATCATCGTTATAAAAGCTGTCACAATAACAATTAACGAACCAAAAGGTGTATATTATATTTGTTTGCGGTCATTCTGCTTCATGAGAAATTAACTTTATCTGATTACTCCAAATTAACAAGAGAACTGATATCCCTAATCAGACGCAATTACTAACATTAAACTTATCAAGGGTCTGTTCGTTCCTACAGTAATACTAAGAATTAAGACAAACTTTTTGTTTAGTACAGCTGCTACTCGGTGCAAATTCTCTCAATACAAACAACAATTATACTAACGATCGTCTATGCTACATTTTATGAACATACTAGAAACTAATATAGGTTTGCGGGAAATGAATATGTGAAATAATTCTGTTCTCATTCATACCGCGGTATTTTTATTTGGAAGCTCAACTGAGTATGCAAATTGACATAAAAAATAGGTAATTATTTCTTGTTAACATAAATACTATAAACAGGTCTATGTGAATCAATATATGAATGGTACACACTTCTGAAATTTGGTTCACAATTTATCCCATCCACGGGGATATTCAGGCTCAAGACATTGATATTTGATATTAATAAATTGATTAGATAAAACAAATTGGAAATCTTACTAGAATTCTCTCTTTGATGCCTCTTCCATGAACAAAAACAAACTAGCACCATAGAAACGATGAAAATTACGATAATGCCAACGATTATGACCAGCGTAGATAACCGAAGGATTGGAAAGAGTCGAGACGTTACCGAAGCTGCTGGAAGTACCGTTGAAGAGTGATCATCAACACCGTCTTCCGACGGACATGGATCTAAATAAAGAGAACACATAGGCTTGAAATGTTAGATTATTCAATAGATGTGCAAACACATTTTGAATGATTAAAGTAGCAAATCAAATTAAAGTTTCCTCAAGCCAATGCTAGGAATATTCAATAATATGCAGAGTAGTTTCTTTGAGTATTCCTATTTAACTAATAGTAGAACCGGTATATTTTAAAAAAAAATACTACCCATCAACTTAACTTAAATTCTTAGATGCCACATTTTAGCTTACTCCACTATGGTAGTTTCATATTCATCCATTAAATCTAATTTAGAAAAAAAGAAGTATAAAGCAAATTCTCTGTATTTAAGATCAAAATGTTACACCAGTAATTGGTTAACGACAAACTAAGAATGCCTTGTGTGTTCAAGTTTATATGATATCATTTTAACAGTTAATAGATGATCAAGACAAACTAACCAGTTTTTAATTCAACATTACTGTCAGAACGCTGCATAAAATGTACATCTCCTTGGGCCAGGCATCTGATTTCTGCAAACCCACCACACGCTGACACTGTGTATTCGGCAGATATGTATGTGTTCCATGTACCAAATACATTACCAACGTGTGAAATGAGTTCTTTTGGTGTGAATTGAAGCTTGTTAATATTAATTATCTCCCATCGAAGAAATAGTTGAGGACGGGATCCGCTAACTCTACATATTAGCTTACCAGTTTGGTTTATCCGTAGACCGCAACTGAAACATGAGCTACAGCCACTTATTTTTGGACATTCCTGCTGCGGACGAACTGAAATATATAATCACTTATTCAATATCATACTAATACGTTCAAGTTTATTCAAGAATGTTAACATGCGGTACATTAAAATAAACATGCATATGCAGAAAGTTTGGTTTAGACTGAAATACCTGTCTTCTTTCTTCAATAATTCAGTTTTAATAAATTGCATATTCCCTCAAAAAACCGATAGCTCTAACTTTATTGATTGATTTTGAAAATCGAACTATGTATTGCAGCATCTGCTATTAGTCTGACGATTGCCTGATGCTTTAAAATACTAACGGACTTTAAGAATCAGCATACATATGTTGTAAATAATTAACACTCCATTTGTTCCATACTGTGCCGGGAATGTCCAATACGTGGATATTTTGTTCAATCACACCAATTTGTATTTGGAACAGTACATGTTACCTGTTATTTGTATGGTGATTTGTTCTTGGTGGAAATTTTCTAGCGAAAAATAAGTAACAACGGTGTAATTGCCTTCATCTTCTAAATACGCATTCGAAATTAACATTTTGCCTTCAAAATTGATATCAAATCGAATGTCGTCATATAATGTGCCAGATTTTTGGTCATTCGCTAACACAAGGATTGGCTTTGTACTGGATGGAGATCCGTTATACCAAAACACCTCTGTTGGCACTTCAGTTGAACTGCATCCAATCGTTGCATTGTGACCCTTTTCGATTTGGTAAGTTGATTGGCAAGCCATTTTCACACCTCAGTACAGGCAAACGTAATAAAACCGCTTAAAAAATCATTATTTTTTTACGAACATTAGATTAAGTATATTTGATTTATTGAAAACCCTGTCGAGCCTTACAACTATAATCGCAACATTCTAACGTTTATTTTCATTACAAAGCATAATAAATAGTGTAATATTTCATGCATTGGACTGTAAACATGTGCACCAACTGACCAAGCTACTGATATCGCTAGTGAAAACCAGATCACGCTGCGTATCATTATTAAGAAGCGACATATCATTCCCATTTATGAAGACGATGAACAAATGTCTCGAAATTGCTGCTAATGTCAAATTTACTGATTTGCAATATAAACAGAAGTCTTCTGCAATATGAGCAACATGTATTAATGTATTGATGTTAATGACAGATGCTTAATTAAGATTTGTATTCCCTGGCAGTGTGTTAATTACGAACGCCATCCTTGATATTTGACTGAATACAAAGTAAGTTATACTTACCTATGAAAGTATCTAATGCAATTAGCAGGAAGAACCACGTTTTGTAAGTTGCATTAAAACTCTTCATTTTCATATCTATATGGAAGAACGATAATCTTAGACAATAATAACAATATGTTGTAATCGCACCAGTCTACTAGGTCAATGTACGTGTACTTATGATTGATGATGATGATGATGATGATGATGATGATGATGATGATGATGATGATGATGATGATGATGATGATGATGATGATGATGATGATGATGATGATGATGATGATGATGGTGGTATCTTCACTTTCATATTCACAATGGTTGACGTATACTTTTCATAGTTAGTGCTAGTTGATGTTGCCTTCACCCCAAATGTTTCGAACGGAACTGTAAATCTATAGCTTTAGTGCGTTTTCACTTTTCTTTGGAAGACAAATTGAATACGACTTTCCACAATTGAGTAAGATTGGTAAGTAGAATTACTTCAAGTACTTAAAAATGAAAACTCAAGTCTACTTTCGTTTGTGACTCGAGTCAAGTCGCTTTGTAATTTTCGACTCGATTTAGTGAGACAAGGGGCGAGCTGGTTTTTAGTCAATGACTTGACTTGTTCATCGGAGGTCTTAAATTCGTATTTGTTAAAGCATGATGAATGATTGATCTTTGCTCACTAATAAGAAGGTCGTATCATCAAAGCGCAAACCCAACCATTATTATTTGTTTATATAATATGAACAACGTCTTCACTGGTCAAGACAAATATTGTACTTCACATGGAGACATGGAGACAAGTGTAATATGACACCATCAATGCACTTTATTGATTACACTTTAGTTTATAAAAAAATGTAAAATATAAGTTGTAAACGTCACAGAACGATGCTTAAATTAAGGTGTCACGCTGTTTAAACGTTTCCCTGGGAATATGAAAAGAAAGTCAAAGTACGATATCAGGCATTAGTACTATTCTAGGAGACCTTCCTCACAGAGCTATAATTTCTTATAGCTGTGTTGGGGAATTGTTTGGAACAAACCACATAGTTATTTATTATAAAGACGTCATCAATCGAATCATATCGATCATATTATATAGGTTACATAATTATACCATCATCTGTGTACTCGTGCATTATAGTTATGTTTTGGTATCCCTTGGCGAAAGATGCAGTATTTTAATTTGCCTATAGTGTCTGTTTCATGCATGATTACGATATGTTCTGCGTATAAAACAGTTAGGTGCTCGTCTATTATAATTCCAAGATTTATCAAATTAATATACCTCTGCCTAAATATGTTTTATTGCTATACATTAAAGCTTGGGTATTACACATAGTACCTATTGAAACGTCCTAATACCAACATTTGTGAAAATGTATTAACATCATTGTTAAGCAATTAATAAATATCCCCATGTTGTCTGGGCTACAATTCCATAACATCTGTAGCAATTCTAGGCTATTTGGAGAAGAGGACAACCAACAGGCATAAATTAATTTTAGATTTAGAAACAATGCAGAAGTATTTGTTGTTAGTTCATTTAACACAAAACCGTGAAGTCAAATTGGAAGTCCATTACAGATAGCCGTACAGTAGGCATACTGATTTCACTTTCATAATATACTTCCGCATGCAAAACTTATATTTATTCTATTATTGTTACGATCAATCTACACCTGCAAGATTGAAATATGATGCTGCTGACTGTAAAGAGCTAACCATATCGACAAATGACAATGTTTTCGTCAGTGCAAGTTCTCTCTTTCCTTTTTATTACGCTTGTTCTTCTTGCGAAAGGTAATTATCAAAATATGTATAAATTATTATATTTAAAAACCGATATGAGGGTCATGTGTTTCCTTGTACAATTATTATATATTCTTATTTATCATATTGCAGGAGAGAGGCGAGATGACCTTATTTGTAGCAGTAAGGACAGCTCTACAAATAGTAATTTTGTCGACTGTAAATGTTTACGCAATTCTTCAAATTGTTTAATTTGCAAAGTGTCAAAAGGAGATACAGTTTCGTGGTACAATGACGGGGAAAACAAAATATTAGCTAAGGACACGTTTGTGGTATCCCAAAACGAGATCGTCAAGCTTAATATTTGTAGCTTGGTAAATCATTCTATGATGATTACTACGCCCTGCAGTGAAGAAAACCAAGCGATGTACTCTTGTCGCCGTAAAAATCTGATAGTTACGAAGTTCTTCTTGAAATTACAAGGTAAATCACTCACGTTTGTCTCAAGCATGGTTTAAGAGCAAATACATGCATTAATTTCAACACGTCCTGCGAGTGTTTAATTTGCATTTTGTGTTTTAAAGTTGAATATTTTATAAACTCAGTTTAATGTACACATGATTTCTTCTGTTCACATTTTAACAGTCACTCCAGTTGTCCAATTGAATGGAGGTAACATGACAGGTGACAACTCTTTACTGATAATGCCTGATAAGAATGAAACTATTCAATGCAAAGTTCTAGACGCAGTTTTACCCATTTCAATTACATGGTACGTTAACAACGAAACAAAGACTGAGGTATTCACTGAAACCTTTAATAATGGAACAGCCGCCATTTCATATTATACTGTGCACGATGTCAGCTCTAATTTTACTTTGCATTGTTCTGTGGAAGGTCCCTATATATCCAAGCAAACAGCTTCCCTGTCGATATTGGTTGGAAGCTCTCAACACGGTAAGTTTACTACTTCTCCTAATCATTAGGTCCCCAGTTCGAGTCCCTCCAAGATTAATGTATGTCGTCCAGTTACAGAGTTGTTGACAATTGACAATTCATAATCATGGACGTTAAATATGAATCTAAGAGACTGATTTCGGTCAGCTTGCGGTTCTGATAAGCCAATGAGGTTTCTTTGCGAATTCCTGCTTGCATGAGGATCCAAAATACATACAAACATACTTCTAGTTACATCTTAGTTTCAGTTGAATTTGTCACAATGTTGGTAAATGAAAGATAAATGTGCTTAAAATACAAAATAGAATGTTATTTGCTAGTTAAACTTGGAATCAAGACATTAGGCGAAACTTGCGAATGACAAATATACCATTACCTTAAATTAGTAGAACGCAACATTTTCTGCATTGGATTAAAATAATCTTTCAAAGAAGCGAAAATTACAACCCCAAAATTACAATAAAAATTTCTAGTGTTTCTTGTTAGGGCAGCAAAATTATTCGACGAACATATTGCGCACATTTTCCATATGGAAATGCAACTATATAGGTATACAATCTTGTCTTTAAAAGTAAACGCAGTTTCATAAATCATTTCGAAAGATACAATTTCCACTACTTAATATTTCCAATATTGAAAAATGAATGAGGGTATGACTTAAAGACGATCAAAAAAGAAATACGTACCACAATTTTTTTCTCTGATGGCTGAGAGTAGACGAGCAGTTCTAAATATATTCATTCACCGCAATGAACTGATCTCTTATATGAATAGAAAAATACATGTTGATACCTTTTTTCGAAGTTTCAAAATTGAGACAAAAGTTATCACAGCTTTGTACATTTGGATCAAAATATTAAAGTGAAAGATAACTAAAAGTAGCGATTGAAATTTCAATCCGTCTTCTGATATTTGTTTTTATTTGTCATAGCGTTTCTAAGTGATAGATAAATGTTCTTCAAAATAAAAGTTGGATTTTTATTTGCTAGTTAAACTTGGAATCTACACATCATTAAAAAATGTGCTAATGACAAATATTCCATTACCCTAAATAAGTAGAACACAACATTGTCTGCGTTGGAGTAAAATAACTTTTTCAAAGAAGCGAAAACTTACAACTCCAAAATTATAATGAAATTACTTCTGATACTTCTAGTTAGGTCAGCAAATTACTAGACTCACATATCGCGCCCATTTTGCAAATGCAACTATAAATGCAAACAATCTCGTTAATACAAGTAAAGGCAGTTTCCAAATCATTTCGACTGATAAAATGTATAATAATTAACAGTTATAATGTTTGGAACAGTATGGGGTATGTCTTCATATAGAAGATCAAACCAAAAAATGTACTACGATTTATTTTGATGACAGTAGACAATCAGTTTTAGATACATTCATTCACCGTAATGAACTAATCTCATCCATGAATATCAAAATAAATGTTGAGACCTTTGTTTGAATTTACAAAATTGAGACAAAAGTCACCACAGCTTTGATACCATTTGTTTTTCATTTAAAAATACAATTGCTATTTTTCTTACAAAGGATTAAAGCTATAGCATGTCTGGAAATATAGGTATATTGATTATACTCAATATTAAACTATAATTTATAAACAATATTTTCGTATGTTCGCAAAGTACTTGCATCAACTAAAACATGGTCGAGATTCAGGAAAGTTTTTGAAAATATCAATTGTTAAGATATTATAGAAAATTTAAAGACATATCGAAATACTCATTCGCAGGAACTTTGAAACGATCTCAACTATAGGATAACTCTATCCGCTCTAGTCATTATTGCTACTCTACTTGGTATATTATTTGTTTTTTTGTTTTATTCTCTATAACATAAAAATGGTATACGAGTATTACCAGTTAAGTGAGTGAAAGTACTTTTGGTAAATCGTTCAACCATTGAAGATTATTTATGTTTTTGAACATTTAACAACATTTGGTACGTGTTTAATTGGTGATTTCGACAGTAGTGTAGATTCGTGAATGTAAAAAGACAAAGGAAGGGGGTATTAGGGTCCGAACAAAGTTCCTAACGCGCCCTACATAAAAAGAAAGAAATAAGGAAAGAAGTTACTAACAGATTATCATTTATATATTTTCGTCAGTTATATTGCTTGTAAGATACTGTCGGTTAAATTCTTTCATTCTCCTTCTTTTTTAGCAAATTGTACGATTGAGAGCACTTTAATTAGCCTATTAAGCTTACTCGCGTGTACAATAGTCTAGTTACACAGCTAAATTATGTTGTCAGTTTGATGAGCATCAACATACTGTTATTGGTGTTACATATGAGAGTCGGCACTCCATATGCAAAATACAATTAACATTAATTTTCCAATGCAAAATTCCTTAAACTAATACAACTGCCCGGATATAATAATACAGAGAGAAGTAGTGAACAAAAAATAAATAAAAACAGATCCTGTTGAATAACAAATATCAAACTGTCATCAATAATTACCATTTCAGTTTTCTTTTCTTTGATTTACATTTTCTCTGAGGTCCGTCTCTCCTTGTAGCAAATACCATATTTTCGGTTCCTAACGTTGCTACCATTACAAACTCCTTTGTCTATGTCTACTTCTGTATGTCTATGTTACAGAATATGTAGTTATTACAAATTATTCTTTTAGAGTACTAAAATAAATTTCAATTCCTTGACAAGATTTTCGTCACATACTTAAATGGTCCTTTAATTTACATGAGATAGTTGCATTCTTTAATTTTAAAATATTATGTCGCATTATACGTAATCTTTATCTTCTGATCATAATCTTTTAGATGTCGATTCTAGGCACAACCTCGTGGGGCTGATTTACCAACTACCAAAG
This sequence comes from Apostichopus californicus, assembly GCA_020650975.1. Lineage (NCBI taxonomy): Eukaryota > Metazoa > Echinodermata > Holothuroidea > Aspidochirotida > Stichopodidae > Apostichopus > Apostichopus californicus. The sequence continues at coordinate 51,126 of JAIPMN010039963.1, forward strand.
AAAATATCTACAACATGTGTTATGAAAGCAACGACCTCGGATATTCTTCAATACCTCGCTAACTTGCCGAAAAAACGGAATCAAAGTAACACCAATTTGATTGCAGTCTTTGTAGTTATTTGTTTGGAGTACACATATTCATTTTAGTTATATCATGGTAACACAATTTGATTATAGTATATGATTTAACTATCTACATTTGAGATTATGAATGGAAAACAAACACTTTAAGAAAACAAGGTTTGTGTAAAATTGATAGATTGAACTATTTTCATGATAGGTTTTATATTGAATGGGATGTTTTGCCGAGAAACGAAACAGTAAGTACAGTGTATCGTCGTCACGGCAACACTATTGACTTGTGTTCATTGTTCCTTATAGAGTAGCGCTCAATTAATAAATAAATGCAGAGTTCTGCTTGTTCACTTTTCATTTTCTATATGAACCGCTACATGGCAAACGTATTTCAAAGCGAATGAGGAAGTTGGTGATCGATCCATCACAAATTGGGACTGCAGTCAAGTGTACTGTTCAAATCTTTGTTTCATATTGTTGTCACTTTCACACTAAGTCTTATTAATATACTAACATGTTTTGCTTTCTTATTCGATGTTATCTCATTTCTATTTGTACAGGGAAGTAATCCATGTTTCTGTGTATGTAATGTTTGATTGAAATATTCAAGGTATACATTTCAAGGACGATCTTGCTTAAACCGAATGATTAGTGCTATGTTCAATTCATTTATAATAGTATTTCTCTGGCACCCATTGCAACAGTCAAGCTTCTATATAGGCAATATGAGCAGTCTTGCAGTATTTAAGGACCTTCATTGCATTTATTTTTAATTTTATATAAACGTATGTTTCCCAAGCTACTTCTAGGACTAAGCACAACCGAAGATTATGCAATCTAAAAAGATAATTGAATTAAATCGAAGGGGACAGGGAGCGGCGTCTTTCATGCTGTCAGAGTAACCATTCGTACTACGCACCAACCATAACATGGTGATAAATATCGTACTGATGTAGATAGTTTAACTTATTTAACTATCCACAGTTGAGATTATGAATAAACATACACATTTTAAGATACCACAGTTTGTATATTACTGATAGAATGAACTATAGCTATGGTAGGTATACATTTAATAGGATGTCGTGGCTAAAACTAAATCGTTCGACAGTGAGAAATCTTTGTTTTAATTAGTAGTAGATAAATAATGCCTTTCCAGTCTTCCTCTGAAAAGATCATGCTATGATCGAGTTGTCACGATCACAAATATCATTTCCTGCTATTGTCTCTCTGTGGTAACAATGAAGTCATGGGTCTTATTTTATTAAAGTGGTATATTTTGGTAGTTTCGGGTTATGTGCCAAGTATGACAAAAGAAATATATACCTCGATGATCAGAAATGTGAAAATAATCTCGACACTGTGGAAGTCATTTATCTGGCAAGTGAAGGATGATAGTTATTTTGTTTTGCAAACATACAATCATTTCACAAAATCTATTTTGCAAGGGGGTCACTCAGCATTTGTCATTACCCACTGGATTTGAGCGCAGCAATTAAATTAATCATTGCTAAAGAAAGCTTATCTGCCGAAGTTTACAAACATCAATGTAATACATCAAATTGTATACATATGCAGTTCAATTACATTGACAAATACAAATTATCCATACTAAGTAACTTTACTACAATTTATATTAAACTTATGAACATACTCAAAACATGTTGAACGACTTAGATCTAGGTTAGAGAAAACATTAAGCTAAGCCTCAAAACAGCATTGGTAGAGTGGGAGGGAGGAGGGGTGGGGGAAGGGTGGGCATTAGAAATAATGACTATACATTCCTCCTCTTTTTAAACTGCACGCAAACATTTTAATTCTAATGATCATGGATAAGATCCATTTCGTTTGCAACACTGAGGTTTAACACAAGGAAGCTGGGGAAAGTGATATGCAAGTTTGCCTTATTATCCGTGGATTGGACCATACCACAACTTATGCAGGCGTTAACTACCATATTGCTTTACTGATATGAAGTGATAAATAAGATAAAGACAACAATTTTAAAATGTTTGAAGTGCGTTTGAAGAAGCTTTTCAGTTAGAAAAGAAAGTTGAAAGTAGACGGTATGGCACGTTTACATCATTTCCGGGTAGATGTGTGTATTAGTGCAGTGAAAGTGCGACACGTGATCTTGGCATGCCCGACTGTTGATATATTTCAACATTGTAAATTCATTAGTGGTATATCGTCCGTTATTCGTTTATCATAGCGTGTTTGTAAGAAGGATACATAGTGTGTTATGCGGTATCTTTCTTAAACTATTCAGACTAGTCACTAAACGGCAGTTTTACCATTGGCAAGACACAAAATACACCGAAGTGATTTATTAACGGTTCTATCTTTGCACACTAAAACTAATAGGCCATTTTAAGAAATAATAATTTTTCACATGGGTTCTTTCGTTCAACAAATTCACAAGAAATACATATTATAAACCTGTTAAAAGCAAATATGGATTATTTAATTGAAACACAAAAGTATCACTATGTAACTAGTTGACATCTGCAATGCTTTTTGTTTGTGGGGGGGGG